>UELX01002441.1:0-31109 GCA_900480035.1 Eupelmus urozonus | reverse complement strand
GAGAGAGAGAGAGAGAGAGAGAGAGAGAGAGAGAGAGAGAGAGAGAGAGAGAGAGAGAGAGAAAGAGAGAGAGAGAAAGTCGCCAGAAGAAAAGGAAGAGAAGACGATGTAACGTTATACTGTATCTAGATGCTGCATTAAAGTGCATACATTGAATATCATTTGCCAGCATCGCCGATATATCCGCGTGTATACATACATATACATATAAAATGTATATATACATATACACGCGCCTGATGCATATGCATAAACACAGGTACACTCGAGCGTATAGAAGGAGAAGCGAGTCCGCGTAACAAGGCGATTGTGCTATCCCGGTGTATATTTGCTCTCGCGTATATACGCGTGTTTCTGCATCACAAGTAACGCCTGATCGATGCTTTTTCCTTCTGTCTACCTTGCCTGTATGCGCCTACACCATCACTCCCGCATCTCCATTATGCAAGCGTATCTCCCCGGCACGTTTCATTTCCTTCGCTCTCTCTCTCTCCCACTCGATACCGCTGCATTACACCCCTCCCTGTATGAGTGTACGCGCGATTGTTTGTTCGCGAAGGCGTGTGTATATATAAGGGTGTGCTCCGCTGTACGAGCGGCCTTTTTTTTGCATCATCGTGCCGCGCGAGCTTCTGTATGCATCGGGGCGCGCGCGTGTACTCGTTAAATCAATGTGCATACTGGAGTACGACTCAGCCGGCGGATCAAAAAGGCTAATCGCGCGTGCAGATGCAAATTGGAGATTAAAGGCGCGAGCTTGGTGATTGAAAGAACTGGTGTGTGCAAACACAGAGGCTGGGCTCGAGGTTTATTGAGAGAGAAAGAGAGGGAGGTTCGGGCTGGAGGGATACAATGTCCGCAGTGGGCGATAAAGCGCAGCTTTGGTCTTGGAGGTACGCTGGGTTTATGTATGCGTGAAGCGTGCACGATGAGAGAGAGAGAGAGAGAGACTGCGAGGGAAGGGGGAGAGTTGTGGTGTGGTCTTGGATTTGTTGCAAAGGCGAGGAGAGATGCTGGATGCATAAATCTTAAGAGGATTTCGTGGGTTGTGTTAATTTTTACGCGCGGCTGAGCTGGGTGTTTTATGAGCGATGAGGTGGATTCGAAGAATAAATTACGAAGTGTGCTATATATCTTTTAATGTTGTAGTAGAAAAAGAATAGGAAGATATTTAAATATTATAAATACGGGGAAAAAATTATTATTTAAATAAAAAACATTACAATTCAAAATTTTCTTAATTTCGCTATTTGCTATCTTGATTTTTAATAAGGAATAGTAAAATAATGAAATAATTGAAAGTAACGAAGGCATATCATTATGATGGTAACTTTTGTTATGGAATAATTTAATAATAATAATGTGACAACACTAAATGAAGTAAATGAGTTAACTCGGTAACAATAAGTTATTGTAAATATAACATTGAAGCACGACTCATAGATATCAAGTATAGTAAAGCAAATTTATAAATATAATCCTAATAGCTACGTAGTCAAATGATCTAGTAATAGTTCAGAAACTTAATTGTATTACAGATAACAAAAGCAAATGTTTTTGGTATAAATTTCATAACAATTGTCACGTGTTCACTTTACTGTTACAGTTGACTATTTTGTTTTGTTTATGTTATATTAAATTGTCAACTACGTACCCTGGATCGGGGAAATTGACATAGTGGTATGAAGTAAAGCAAATATTTCAATAAATTAAACTAAGAGTTGTACATATTCCATATAAGTCACTAAATATCTAAAATACTGTACAAAAACTTGTAATATCATTTTAAAAGAAGGTCTTAAAATTCTGTCGACTTGACTTGCTTACCCCTACACTATTTTTCTTCTTGACACATAGTCGATAAATTCTACGTTGGAAAAACGATAGGCACTTACCGCTGAAAAATTGATTGCTACAAATTCAAAATTAGCGTTGTACAATTTGTGGCAGAGGTGTCCTGATGACAGGTAGCGCTAGCTTCCGCTGATATCGAGAAAATGTTTGTGCAGAAAGAAATATGCAGCTGGATTAAAATCTGATATTACTTCTCGTAGTTCAGAAACTCCAACAAGCTACTCCTTCGTTCGCGAGACAGATTGCAAAAGTGTAATTGTAACAGAATAACGATTCGCTCGAACGTACACGTACAGCCGAGGCTCAACAAGTTTTCATAAATCATTCTTTCGCTTGTGCGAAATCACCATTTTTACGCTCACGGAAAACGCGTTTCGTGAAGCAAAACGACAAGAGTAGGGAAAAAAGAAAGAGGAACGATACGAAAGAGAAAAAGAAGGAATGATTTGGACATATGAAAAAAATAACGCGAAAACCAAGAGATGTGGAAATCACTTCTATTAGTAAATTTATAACTAACTTTTTAAGAAATTTATTAGAACTTTTTTTTAAAACAAGAAAAAACACAATAAATATCACCCTACCAATATTAAGTAAAGTAAATCAAACTGAATTTTTTGGAAATATACATCACTGTTGTATTATTTAAATGGTGAAATTATAAAATGTTTCAAAATAATTTTAAATAAATTTTATAAGACTTTTAAAAACTTAATGAAATTTACAAAAATTTTTTAATAAAATTTTGTGTGTTCGGTTATTACTATAACAAAAAAAACTAAGCGTGTTACGGGATCAAAAAATGTTTTAGTAGTTCAAAATTGATCATTATTCTACATGGAACCTTATTTCGTATAAAAAATCAATCATGTCTCCAGATTTGTGGGTCCAACTATAGCACATTTGCATAGTTACAAATCAACAAAATTTCTATTTCCTCTCAATTTCCCAATATATACACATATATAATACATACGTACACCCCCTCATATCCATACATACACACAAGGCACACACAAGCGTCAAGTAGTGAAGGGTCGAGTTGGGCAAGACTGCTGGCGCAGGAGCATGAGTGAGAGAAGCTGGAGAGACAACAATCGATAGATGGGCGCGGCGGCGTCGGCAGCGGCCCTTCTTCACCTGTCAACGCTATCCACACTAGATAAGCATCGATTGAGGCTGATCCTCTCTTCTCTTCGAGACATCTCGTTATCGTCGTTCTCGGCTTTTTTTTTTCTTTCAACGAATTTGGCCAGTATAACGATGACTCTTGCTTTTGCGAATATATCAATGTTCGGATTATGAACGATGAGGAATAAATGTAATTATAAAATATAATTATAATATAATATTATTTATAAAATCCAGCTTGTAGAAATACATAAAAAATTAAGTTATGGTAATTCACAGAAAAATTTTATTATTTATTGTTAACCTGAATTATTTATTAAATATAATATTTATAAAAACTATTCATTAAATTTCTTTAGATGCATGAAACAGAATTATTTTAAAAGTATGCGAAATATGAACGATTTTGATTTTAGCATCTAAAAAGCCATTCACCTCTTGGATCTTCATCTATTTTCTTTTCATGAGAGCGACGGGCGTCATTGGACCTTCGCTACTCTTATACGTCTGGCGGGTGCATGCTTAAACTTTTTGAAAGCGAGGCGAGTCGCTTGACATTAATGCGAAATTGGCTTGTCTGGATTTTAAACTGCAATTTCGTATAAGAAAGATGAAAGATGAGAGTTTTGCGTATCAAGAGAATTTTTCGTCAGTAAATAAGTATTAATTTAAAAAGACAGTTTTAATGAATTTTTTAATTTTTATTTAGCTACTTATTTCTTTATTCCTCAATTTATATATGAAAACGAAGATGATATGTCTTTATAAAAAGAGATATTAAAAAAACAATGTAAAATTGTCGATAAATGAGTTTATTATTATTATTATTATTATTAATTAAGTGGAAAAATTTATAAAATTTTGTGATATATCGTTGAAAATAAAAAAATTTAAACATATATCAGGACAACTAAAAATATATCAAAATAGTTAAAAAAAAATTAATAAAAAGTTACTGCAAAAACAATTTCTTAGCTAGTTAAAAAACATACATATATCGAAAACAGCGTGATAAAAAAAAATAGAGGCTAAAAATCTCAATAATATTTGTAACAAAATAACGTTAATACTGCTAAATAAATCTTGTTTACATATTAATATTACATAAAATACTTTTCTATAACGCGTTCGTTTATTATAATTATTAAAACTTTGCATTTCGTAAAAAAAAGTATATTAAACACCGAGGAAATAATACAGGTTAAGTTAAGTTCAGAACAATTATTGAGGTTTAAAGAATTTATAAATTGTTGTAGATATGTAAATATTTAATATTCAAAGTACTATTCTTATTTTATTATTTAAAATAAATTGTAATGAAATTTAGTAAGTTGTTAGTTTTTTATAATTCTAATTTCTTGTAAGATTTCGAAATAAACTGATAGATATTTTAAAATAGATAGAGATCAATGTTACATTTTTTTGTTAAAATACCCAGCTTTTTTTTTTATATTCACGACATATTCGAAGAAAAAAATTTGACTGACATAGCAAAGCGTGACTGCATATATAAAAACTCTGAGATAAATTGAGCTCTTTTATACTCTTCAAAAAGGCTTTAGGTAGCTTCTATATTCTCTCCCAGAATTCACAAAAATTAAATGTTTCACTATTATTCTTTTACATTTTATGCATTTTATACAATGACAAAAATTTTAGGTAAAGATTATTACATATTGTTAACAAACTTCCGCTTTGATTTTATTTTTGCTGCTCTTTAAATAGCACATGATATAACTAACAACTTCATGACGTCAAAATATTTTATAAAAGTTTTAATTTAGATTAAACAATTAAAAAAGCTTGCTCTCAGATTCAACTTTTGTCTCTATAGTTTTTAATTCGCAGCTGTTCCACTGAATCGATACGCCAGAGAAAAAAAATCTGCCTCTCGAAAATTAAAACTGCTCTCCGGCATCCTCAGTTTTATATTTCGCAATTTCCCGAAAAATGTCTGCGGAGCTTTCAAGAACTCGGGCCGCACACCGCTCAGCCAACATACACCAACACATCCTCATTCACCCGATGTTTATATTCGAGTATATGTTTACGCTGATACCTCGCACATGACTCACGCACGGCGCGTCCAAAGAAATATCTCTCCCTCCTATACGTCTCTCGTACTCTCGACTCTTACCCGTTTCATTCTCTCTCTCTCTCTCTCTCTCTGCTTTATTCCGCGCCACCCTCCTTCCCATCATCTCGCGCCTTCTCCCTCTCTCTCTCTCTCTGGCTTTTCTGTCTCGACTCGCTCTCGGGGGCCTTTTATCCGGGTGTAACTGCCCAAGAAATATTGTTTGGCAAGCGCGCAAGAAGCGATATCCGGCGACGATTTGGCGAAGACCGACGAGTGCGCGCGCCACCGCGGAGAGAGAATAAAAAGAGGAAGAGAGAGAGAAAGAGATAGATAGTAAGGAGACGAAAAGCGACGGGACGGATGGTCGATGATTCGCGGGGATTCCGCGGAGCGAGCGAGATAGACTATATCCCCATTGAAATCTATTCGTTTCCTGACGAGCGCGCTCACGATTTCCTCTCCGCCGGGCTGGCGCGACATTTATGCTCGCAAGCCAGGATTGAGGATCCGAAGCCAGTGCAGCGAAGCCCCGGCAAACCTCAAAGGAGGCATTTCGCGGAATCCCGAATTAATTTCTCGATTCCGCGGAGGCGATTGTGCTACGTATACGAGCTTTGGGATTTGTTCTTTGATGAGTTGTCGTAAGAGAGCCGCGCGCACCAGGATCGCGCCGGTCTGGTGCAACACGTGTTTGCCGTCATCATTGTTATGTGAATTGGGAAGTGCGTTAGCTCGAGGTGATTGACAATCGCTTGTGGAAATGGAGCTGGCGTTTTTCTTGGTAAAGTAGTCTGGAATTTAGGTGTGCTGTTATCTTTTGTGGAAATGTCAAATTTTACAAAAGTATTTGATAATTATAGGAGCTATTTCTAAGTTAAATGTTTCACTATCATTTTTAATTTTTATTAAAAATATTATATATTTTAGATACTGTTAGTTTTTGGAATATTTAACAAATTTTATAAAATTAAAACGAATAATTTATAACATTTAATGACTTACTGAAGTTTTTCCTTTAAAATTGAATTTTTAGCATTGTTGGGGCTATTGAAATGATGCAGCAATTCTTTTGCAAATTTCACTAAATAAATTAAAATTAAAATTATTTAATAATGAGAAATTATTAGAATTCCAATACTATTACTGTATAACTGTACGCATGTACCTAAAACATTGAAAAGTCAAGAATAAAATCATTTGTTAATGTTTGGCTAATAAAAGTTTTATGTACAGTGTTACAGTGTAAAGTTTATTTCCCTAAACATTAAAGTTTTTATATTTCATTTTTTCTGCAAAAAATATTATTTCTTCATAAATATTAACGTATACAAAGAACAGCATAGCATTATTAATAGCTATACATAACAAAATATACTATTAAATATTTAATAATTTCTATATTATTTAATTCTTATTAGTTAAATCCAGCGCACTACGCGCGCCCTTTATGGAACCAAACCTAAACTTGATTCTTGTCCTCATTCTAAACGACCAATCAGAGTCGAATCTATAGATGTTTCAACTTCTTGTGATGCCTTTTTTAAAAGAGGATCTGTTTAGAAAGGAAAATTCACTTCTGACTTTTACATACATGTATTTGTGAAATTGTTGTTCCATGTTTAAACTTTCCTCTCTGTTTTATACTAAGCATAGACTCCTTGAATATGCTATTTTTGCAAAGAGAATTTTATCGTGTAATGTTATCATTATAAAGTCATCTTTCATGTATAAATAACTGAAATTTGCTATGAGTTTTAAAGCAAGCTACTATAACAAATAATTTATCCGTGCACTGTCTCGAAAATACTTAATCTAACGATTTATAACAAATAAAACTCAATCCTCATTATTGTTGATAATTTAATAAACAACTGCGATAAATAAAAAGTGCAAGGCGAGTTTTCTGATACAAAAAAAGAAAGAAAAAACAATTATATGCAATGACCAGCCGCATAAGCATTCTCCAGGGGTCACGAGGGCGGCGTGTAGAAAACGAAAACGTAACTGGAAATTTCCGCGTGGTAAGCAGTATAACTTCGGCCGCGGGTAAGTGCAGCGTTGAGCGCAATTGCAAAACGACCCTAAAACGGATGCCGGAGCGCTCGCGGATTTCCCTCCTACTTTTTTTTTTCGGAGGAAGAGGGCAGCCAGCGCTGGATGATGAGCAAGCGTCTTCTATCTCATATTCCTCGTCTCACTCTCTCTCTCTCTCTCTTCCTATTTTGCTCTTTTTATCTCTTTCCTTTTACTTTTTTGTACGCTTCCTCTCTCTCTTTTCCGTATTTCTATCTCTCTTTCTCTCTCTCTCTCTCTCTCTCCCTCTCTCTCTCCCCCTCTCTCTCTCTCTCTTCCAATGCTCTAGTACTTTTAACTCTCTCTTCCTTTTTCTATTTCCTTTTCTTTCTATCCCGCTCTTTTCTATCTCTGGTTTTTTATTTTTAGTTTGATTCCGATTATACTTATCTCATTCTTTGATTCAAATTAAAATTTTTTTTAGTTTCATCTCATTTATTAAAAAAATTATTTTATCTCTACTTTAGTTTAATCTATTATTTTCATTTTTCTATATCACTAGATAGTCTTTATATTTTTACCTTCATTTTCCGTGATCTTTATTTCTTCCGATTTTTATCTTTATTTCAGTCTTCCTTGCCTTGAATTTTTTTGGATTTTTTCATAATTCCGGTTTTCACTTTTCTTAACATTTTTTAATCTCTTCTGTATCTTATCTATTCGCTTATAGCATCGTTTAGCTAAGGTTCTAGGATTAAGAGTCGATTACATTTTGTAAAATGAAGCAGCGTTTCTTTGCTTAAAGTTTTTAATTTTAAGACTCGCGAGAATAAAACAAAAAAATGAAGGATATAGGTCACAGTATAAGGAGGAAGGCTCGAGTTAAAATTCTCTTTTTATCTTGTTCTTTTCCTTCCGACCGCAACTACTCATCAACCGTAATGACCGACGCACACTCGATAAACCCGCAAACCGCCCTCTGGTATTTGTGCTGTACGCTCTGAGCTCCACGGAATTTCGCCTTTCGACTCGCTTTGCGGCTTTTTCCTTTGCTTTGCGCCCGCTTTTTTGGACGTTGGGGATGTTTTTCGGCTTCCGACTGAGCACCTTCTCACTTTTTGCCCTCCAGTTTCGCTCTCATTTCCTTTAAAAATATAAAAGACAGAAGAACAGGAAACATAGGGAAGCGATTTTTAGCCTCGGTGAGTTTGAGATTTTTTTTACGAAGTTAGATCACTATTATTTGTGTTAAGAGAACAGCTAACATGTATAGTTTTGAAAAATTATTTGAATAATCAAGAAAATTACAAATGTGTTATAATAATTATTCTACTTTGAATAACTTGTTAATTTTTATGGAGCTTAAGTAATAAGTGTGTTATTATAAAATAATTTTGAATACTCTGCTGAATATATATTTTAATGTGAGCAAAGATAAATTTATTGAGTGCCAAAAACTGCCAAATACATTGTTCGTAACTAACGATCGATTCACCTTTGCTCACATTACACATCCTAGCAACATTAATAAAAGTCCTGTAAGACCAAATCTAGAAGCACGGTAAACGCAATTACGGAAGAAGCCCATCATCGAAGATGAGCGTGGCATGCAAAAATCTCGGGGAAGAGAAACTCCAGCCGCGTGATCCCATAATAGAAGTATAGTGATCCATTAGCTGATTACCAAACGTCAGCTCGCTGTTTGCCTTATCAGCTGCATCCTATCGCTCGCTCCCTCTTTCTTGCTCTTCGTCTCCCTCTCTCTCTCTCTCCGCTTCATCCAGGTATATTACTTGCGCTCATACACGCGCTAGGTAGGGTATAAACCTTTGCGCGGTGGCGATATCAGTTGCATAACAAATATACATGACCCATACGTGAGCACGCTTTAATAAAGCCGAACGAAGCCTTCAGCGGACAACCCGCGGCGACACAGCAAAATCCGTCATTCGAGGATGGGGAAGAGGCAGCCGACGACATGGCCGACCTAATTCGGTTTTCACGCGCCGCGTACACAGGCGGGGGCGTATAAATTCGAACGAATTAGTGAATTAATGAATTAGGCTTTGTCGGGAGCTCGGCGAAAATTGATTATTATTTGCTCGGATTTTGGAAAGACAATTAGGATTCTTCGGCTGATAGGTGCAGGGAGGACACGACCGAGCGTATACACGTGAGCACGGCTGTTTGTACAGGAAATTCATGGAGGTAGTCAAGCTTCGGCTTCTGCGTATTACTTTGATTCATTTGCATAGGTGCCGATAGAGAGTGTAACGTGACGCAGTTACTGAAACGTGATAAAAGCGAAGAGAGATAGCGGGGAAAATGAAACAAACGTGATTAGGGGCTGCAAACTAAAAATAGGTTCAGGAAATTTAAATTTATGAAAGTTGAAAAAAAAATTTGTAAACATTATTGGAGATATAAATTTTATATATTATTGTAAATTGTTATAAATTTCTATATTGAAATAATGTTAAATTGTTTTACAAAACTTTAATAATTCTCATTCTCAGAAAGCTTGAGGAAAAATATTACAATCGTAAATGCGTATAGTAAAGTTATCATTATGTATATTTTTAATAGTCACGATTTTCAACTTGTTTTTTTCCTAGACCAGCGTCTAATCGCTCGAAATTGAATGCGTAAGTTATGCAAACTGCACCAAGTATCAAATATCACTCTTTCTATCGCCTCATATAAAATTCTTGGTCCGCAAATTTACATTATGCAGATGTAATTACAACGATACGCTGTATCAAAACGCAATAAACAAAATTGAGTTTCCCTCCCGCGCGTATAACTCACCGCTGTAAATGCATTATTAGATCCTCTGCAGTATTATTAAATTACCCTCGACTCGGCCGATCGCGAACGTGCATTACCCGTTATTTTACAAACAAGCTGTCAATGCGCTCTATTAAGATTGACGCAAACTGAAATTACTATGCGATACGTTCAAATTCGGTAATTATAAATATCGCGATCGCAAAAACATTATTATACAACTGTACGCATGTTAATAATCAAATCAAAGCCAACAAAGCAAATGTCAAGAACTACTTGGTACTTTTTAGTTTAGCACGACTTTACTCTGCGGATCTCTTCTACTCGTGGAAGCTACTATTTTTTGTGCAGACTTCTTGGGGAAGTAACCGACAATGGCAGCGTCTGCGGAAACATAATTTGCGGAGAGTGTCCCAGGAAACGTTAATTAAGTACTCGCCGCGTACTTAGAGCGATGGCAGAGAAGCCTTGAAAGGCTAAGCGGGAGTAAATATGAAATTATGTAACCCAGAAAAGAAGCTCTAATAATTTATTTAAATACGAGGTGGCTTTTAATAATAATGCAATATTTCAAAGCGTCAAGTTTCAAACGATGTTCACGAAATACGCAATTTTGAATTATTAATAACGCCAGAATATTATAGGATATATGATAGAAACAAGGAAAACTTTTTCACTAAGCAAAGAGGTAATAAAAAAATAATGAGACATTAATATCTTTTGTGACGTTTTGTTATATAAAAATTTCTAGAATTACATATGAAATGTTCGTAAATATAAGGTAAAAAAAATTTTTGTTTAATATTCTATGCTTATTTATAATTCTCTATTATTAAATCAAAAGTTAATTGAAACTTTATAAAAGCAAATATTTACAAATACTTAGTATAGGTAGTAGCCGAAAAGTAATTAGTAGTTCATCCCAAATTTTACCGAAATGCTTTAATGATATAATTATCGATAATAGCAATCCACAGAGAGAAACGTCAACAGAAAGCTGTTTGTTTAATTATATTAGATTTAATAAACTTATTAGAAAATATATATTTAATAAATTTGCTATAAAGTTTTTTAAAATTACCAACAATTTTAATGAAACAAAATAAAATTACAGATAATAAAATTTATCTCACGATTCTCTTTGGAGATAAATTTCGAACAAGTTCTACAAACTTGCTCACTGTGACGAATAATAGCGACAAAATTTAATCTTATCCCGCAATTTCAGCTGAACCGTAGCGAAAATAAGCCACCATTTAACAACAATGCCTGCGTTATATTGCAAAGTTTAAAGAAACGGATCGAGTTAGGAACAAGAACTTGGCCTCGCGCCGTTCCTTCGAATTTGTTTAAAGAGAGGGTCGTCAAATTGGTATAAAGCCGGTGATATTCATTGTTAATGGAGCCCAGTTATATAGCACAGAGAGCCTGCTCCCTCCCTTGAGCCCCTTGAATGTAAACTTCGCGAAAACGAGGCAGTTATCTCTTATTCGCCCTTCGCCGGTTTGCGACGCCACGGCCATTATTTGTGAGCGCCTACCCCCCTCCCCCTCTCCTCATCAGGCAGAGGGCCATACGTATATAAGGAAAGTACATTAAGAACCCGACGCCTTCTCTCTTACTTAAGGGTAAAGTTCCCCCTCGCGGCCGTATAAGTACTTAAAATCTATTTTATGATTTTGCAGGGCTCCCTCGTTATAAGCGCTCCCAGGGAAAATAGATTCGCGGCCTGGCCGCGAAGTTTCGCGAGAAAAGGAGCGTGCGCTAACCCTTTGCGATGCCGTGATTTAATGCTTGCCACTAAAAAAATTTGGCTGGCGGTGAAAGGGGAGCGCGGAACGGCTGACGAGCTAATGCTGAAGTATGATTAAATTATTACTGAAGTATTTACGACTCAAGTTTCCAAACTCTTTGATAAGGCATCGTGGAGAGATATAGATATTTTTACTATGGCAGGGTACTGTTTGATGGTTCTTTTTACTTTCAGAAAAATTTATTGTGATTATGAAATTTCAATAAGTTAGTTATGAAAAAATACTTTATAAAATTTTTCCATCAGTTTGTAAATTTATCAATTTGCCAATAATACGGATTATTTCGTCATGAATTTAGCCATCCGTTCGTCAGCCGCTTGACATCAGTTGATCAACATATACAGGAAATTGCAAAATGTGATTTTGAACACAGAATCTCTTTTGATGTTTATATTAAATCGATCAATTATAAATAAAAGAGTTGTTAAAATATAGTGTTTTAATTAATAATAAATTAATAGTACTCAAAAGGCTATTTTCTTTATGAAATTTAAAGTATCTGCTAAATCGTCCCTATTGCTCATTACATAGCAGATAACTGTAAATTTTCTTGTGTTCTTGAAATATTCGATTCAAACATAGTTAATTTGAGTTTTAAAATTATACACATAAAAGTGTAGTTTTTACGAAATTTTCATAAGTTTAATTTAATTATTGTATAATTAAATTATGTGTAATCATATAACGATAATATTTAAATATTACATTTTGTTATTCAAAAATGTATTATTTAAATATCTTTCTGTTAAAATATGATCATCAGAAATTAACGCATGATTCTTTATTAATTTTGACATAAGTTTCTTATGTTATTCGATTTTAACTACCAATTTACGTTAAAAATTACAAAAATAAATTTGCGGTATACTAATTCATCTCTATCTGATATAAATAGAAAGACTGAAACACAAAACTCTAAACTCAAATAGAGGTAACTAACCATGTAACTAAAATCTTTATTTTTTAAAACGTCGTAATATGTTTTAGTTGTTTTAGCAAGCTCGGTTCATTGGGTAAATGCACAAAAATAAAAACACAACAACAAACAATCTACACTAATACTGGAAAACCCGAGCTCAACACCCAGCAGCAAGAAGCTGGAAAAAAGCATCTGTCCAGAGCAAAAAGATGATTCATTGAATCAAAAGCACCTCTCTCAGGGCTTCCCCGCGCATTCTCCTCTCGTTTCGCCGAGCGTATACAGGAAGGGCTGGCTCTCTACGGTTTCGCAGAAAAAGCTGCGGCTGCGCGCCCGCGCGTTTTTGGAAGTCTCGAGGTTCAAGAGAACGATATACGGCAGTTTGTCCGTCCCGGCACGCGCCTGCTAGCTCTCGCTTACGAGCCTCGAATTTCGTATACGCCAAGGCAGGAACCAGCGCGCGAATAAAACCAGGCCGCGTCGGGGGTGGAAAAAAAAAGTCGCGACGGCAGCACGTGTGGGTGACTGTGTATGTAGGCGCGGAAAAAAGCGCGTTGGTTAACGTTAAATGAAGGTCGGTTACGTGCCATTTGCCGCCAAGCCTGGTATTGTTTTTTGTCACTCGACTCTGGCCGTGCGCGTACGTGTCAGCGAGGCGAAAAAATTGTTTGCCGCCTGCGCGCTAGCACAATCTTCTTTATGCGAGGCGGCCAAACGGTTTACGCGTAATAAACGCGGCCAGGGGTTTATTTATTTCGCGACAGCGGCTCTAGTCGAGTGCCTTTGAGCTTATGCCTCGAGGAAGAAGCCAGGGTTTCATTGGCATAGCGCGCGCATAGCGCTATGCAGAAGTCGCTGCGCGCTTGTGCTGTTTATTCGCGAGTTGCTTTATGCGCGCCTCTTCGCGGTGTTAACTTTTACGAGGGTACGGGGAGTGAGCAATTATGCAAGCCCGCCATCCGCGTCGAAAGATGATTTTAGAGATAGCCGTTCCTTGAAATTAAGCGGATTGGTTGCTTTTAAGTATGAGCTGTTGTACATTATTATAAGTAAGAAATTGAAAGAGGAATTTTAAATTAATAGTAATTGAAAGAGGTTTTTTCAAATAATTATAAATTACAATAGCTTGTTGACTAACTATTGTTAGAAAGGAGATCTTTTTTTAAAGCTAAAATCTAACAGAAAAAGATATTTTGTTTTAACATATTATCATAATTTTTCAATATGCTGACAGTATACAATATTTGTGAAAAAAATCCATCGCAGAATTTCTGAAGCAACAAACATGGCTGTCGTGATCCTCTTTTTTTTACAATATTTACTTGAATAATCAAAAAACTTAGATTTGATAATAAATAATTGGTTCGCCAAGAAAAAAAATAGTGCCATATGATTTCCTATATGCCTTCACATTTATTTAAAGAAAACTTATTTGAATAAATCAATGTAAAAAGGTAATAAAACAGCCTTTTTTACTTTGTTCAGTCGCTGCTAGTGTTGAATTCATACTCATAATAGTTTTTCTAGGAAAACTTTGTAATAGTAAATAAAAAGTTTTTGAAATAGTATATTACACACCTAGGCCGTAAAAGTAAAGAAAGTCCCTGATTGCTTGAAAATTGTCGCCCCAGCCAAAGGCGAGGGAGACAAACATGTGATGTGAGGCATTCTTTGTTTTCAAAATTACAAACATTGCAATAGTGCGAAATGAGCAAAAGTGGTACTTTTTTCGGGTCGCTTGGTAAAAAAGCGGTTATAATAAATAAAAAATAAGAAATAAAATAATTTCATAATATTATAATTTCTATAATATATAATAATATATTTTTGCACAGATATAATAATAATATATAAATATTTTGCACAATAATTTGCATATATTATAATATACATAATAATAATATATTTTTGCACATTAACATGTTTTACTAAGCATCAAAATGTGTGAGAACAAAATCGGTATTTTCTACAATAATATTTTTTAATAGCTGTTGCACGTGCAATATTTATTATACTAACCAGTCTATAAATAAGCGTTTCCTAAGGCGATGACTAGGTTTCTTATTAGTAACGCAAAATGGTAACCAAAATTGTGTGTTTATTGTTCCTTGCTATCGGAGCTAATTGCTTCCCAGCTGGTATATTTTTTAAAATAGTTATAAAATAATTTAAAATATTTTACTACATATTTTTTTGTACTTAATTTAGATAATGATGATCCGGACATTGAAAATATGATATTAGGAGGTAAATTGTAATACTATATTAGTTTAAAATTTATTACAAATGTTTACATGTCTATTTTGTTTTGTTCGTTTTTAGAAAATCCTGATGAAGACTCAAAAAGTGCAATTGTAGGAGGAGAGTACATCGATATAGAAGCTACGCCATATCTCGTAAGATTTAACAAATTTTTATTAAAAAATAATGTATAAAAAGTTTTTATTATTTAAAACTAAGAACTAAATTTCAAAAAAATTATTATTTTTATTAAACTCAAAATTATTAATTTTGAAAGATTTACTATGTTTAATTAATTGAATTTAATTCAATTTCAGACCAAATTTGAAACATAGTTATACCAAATTAAGTATACACCAATTAAAGTTTGTTTGACTTGATATATAATACTAATCAAACTATTCCTACATCCAGTTTTTTGTTTTATTATCATATTTTTTTATTTCTGACATGGGCAGAATATTTAAGTACGCTATGCCTTAATTTTATTTTCGAAACATAACTTACTTTTTACGATAGTTAAAAACTGATTGCATAGCGTAAAGTAATCTAATTTAATAACTTGCATAGATCCAACTCTACGTTAGAAGTTCACCAATATGCGGAGGATCGATCGTCTCTGAAGAATGGATAATTACTGCTGCTCACTGTTTAGAGTAAGTACAATTATTTTGGTATAACTATAATTTTATGTTTAAATATTTCAATTAATTGAAAGCAAATTAAATAAATATTTATTTTTCTTACAATAAGTGGTCTAGAAGAAGAGGGTATACATACTAAAGATCTATCAATTCTTACTGGTGCAACGGTGCAAGGACATGGAAAGCGTTATAAAGTTCTTAAAACTATAATGCATGAAAAATATAGAGGGGACAAAATTGATAATGACATTGCATTGATTAAGGTAGTGCTTATAACTTACTAACCTTAGTTTTAAAAAATTTAATAAAGTCTAAATACAAACGCGTGATTTTTTTGTCTAGGTACAAGGTCCCATCATATTTAATGAAAAACAAAAACCAATTGAGTTAGCCAAACAACTTCCAAGGGCTGGTGATATAGTGCAGGTTTCAGGTTTCGGAAAAGAAGGGGTGAGTTCTTATAACCTATTCTTTTTTAAGATTTTCGGTGCAATAATTTTTCATTATGAAGTGACAAATACAAATAACAGTCTAATACATTCTAGAATAAGATCTAAATCTAGCATTTTTGATTATTTTTCTTTTATCAGTAACATTATGCTTAAATTATAGAATACACGAAGACCATCTAGAATTCTGAAAACCACATATGTCAACGTACTTAATCAACGTACTTGCGCAAGTTCTTATCCAAGGGGATCAATTACACCAAATATGTTCTGTGCTACATTTCCAAACACCGATTCCTGTCAAGGTGATTCTGGTGGTCCAGCTGTTATTGATGGAAAACTTGTTGGAATTGTATCTTGGGGTTATGAATGTGCGTCAGATATACACCCCGGAGTCTACACCGAACTACTCAACTACAAAGACTGGATCAAGCGACGCACTAATCTTGAACTATAATTTTGGCTATAATAATATACTTTACTATTATAGTAATAGTACAGAAATTTAATAACAAATTTCTTCAGAAAATCAAATTTTTTTCTTTCGAAAGCAGCTTTTATAATAATAAAAACTTAACTAAATCCATCCTGCAATTTTTATTTTAATTAATAAACAAATGAAATAACCTTGATTAATGTTTCAACTTTCATAGTGTATTTTTTTTCTTTTTAATAAAGAAAAAAGTAAAGTGATCTTTTTATGTAATAATCTAATATAAATTTATTAAATTACATTTTGTAGGTTATTCTTTTTAAAGCTAATTTACAAAAAATATTAGATTTACTTATTAAATTTTTATATTAAAATAATATTAAGATTCTGAAAATTTTATTTTTTCACAAATCTAGCGACTTTTATTATCTATAAGAAAATGAGATTTACAAATATTTACTACATGAAACTCTTTCTTTAGAGAAAATAGTGTAATATGTTTTTAGTAGCTCTATCGGTCATATAAAAAGTATGATAAAAGGTTATTAAAAAAATCTTCATAAAAACTATCAGTGTCTCGAATCTTTATAAGGAAAAAGCTCATTTTTTAAATAAATTTTGACAGATAGATAATTCAATAATTTTTATTAAGAAAATTGATAAAAAAAATAATTATTATCATAAAAAGGCTCTTGCTAAACGTACGTAAGATATAGTTACTAGAGCACCGCCAGATAGCGTTTCATATTAATAAACCAATAACCCACAACACACTTTGGGCGTTTCAGCTTACTAAAGTAAGTGTGTTATAAGGGTGAAAGGGCGAGGTTCTTTCTTACAGATGTTTAGCAGAGGGGTTATAAAAAGTTAAGTATATTTTGGAGAAAGGAACTTAAAAAAAAAGTTTTATTTTGTCTTCATTTCTAAGACGGTATAACTGTTATAGATAGTAATTTTAAATCTGAAAAGCATTTGAATTGTAATACTGGTAAAAAATAACTAAAATATCTTAATTATCTGGTAACATATAGAAAAATATCTATACTTTCAAAAAGCTGTATAAAGATTATGTTAAATAAAAGGTAGAAGATATTAAAGCCGATTTGTATTTGCTTATCCTCTATTAGGTGTGACTGGCGATTAAAATTTTATGAGGATGTTAGAAAAAATCGTCCAATAAAAAATATCATATATTTTTAAGATATGAAATATGACGTTTAAGTTTCCATTTATTATTATGACCAAGATTAGCTTTTTTAATTTTTAATTTAACAATTTTACGAATAGTCAAGCAACTTATTTTTTCAACAAATATTATTTCTAACTTTTTTAACTAAAATTTTTCAACTTATAATTTAGTTCCGATGCCCCACTCTGAAATTATAGTATTTTAAATGTTGACTAAAAAAAGATAAAAATTCTATTTCTCGTGAAACAGATGTTACCACGTCTATTTTTTTATGAGGATTCTTAATCTATCATGTTACTCATTTGCCAATGCTAATAATTTAAATTATTCTGAATTTTGAATGAAATTTTTTATATAATAGAACGAGACCAACTTTTTTTAAAAATTATTAAATTTGTTTTTTTTTACACAAAATCAAGCTTTGTATTTAGATGTTCGTACTTTTATAAATTGAACTATTTCATGTAATCACTTTATTGAATATAAAACATTGCATTTTTAGAAATTACATATACTTTCTAAAATAGTAAAATTATTTATTAACGCAAACATTTCTTAAATATTTATGTTCACATTTATAATTGTTTTCCATCTTGATTCAAGGAAAATTTTAATAAGTTAATTATTGAGTATTAGAATAAAATAGTTTTTTCAACAAAACAAAAATTTAATATCAGATAGATCATAAAAGTTACTTCTATAAAAATAAAAAGTTTCATGACGACTGATAATTTTTATATCTTTATTAGTTTCCGATCATATATTAAACGCAAATACAGAACATTAAGCAAAACTATTTAATCACAGAAAAGATATTTTAACAATATTGTTTAGATAAAAACGTATGAAATAAATATGTACCTACAAAATTATCGATCTTCGTGCTAATATTTGTTCTAAATTGAGTTAAATTACAAAAGAGAAAATATGTTGTGCATGTACAGCAGAATAATACTTATACTTTTTGTTTCATTGCATTTTTTAATTAAAGTGCAGTGCTCAATAAACGGTACATATATTAATCTTAATATTTATTTTCAAAAGCATTTAAATAATATGATTATATTTTTAATTTTTTGTGAACACAAGTAGATTATGATGAGGATCTTAATAATATATTGGAAGGTAAATTATATATTCAAAAAACCCGTTTTTATTAATTTGCCTCAATTATTAATTTACAATGTTTAGAAATTTATAAAATAGTACCAGGAAATCGAATTGTGGGAGGTGCAAATACTAGCGTAGAACACACACCATATTTGGTGAGTGTCTTTTTTAAATATAACAGTTTAATGCTAAATTCTATACTACAACGTTTTCTAACTTATATCTTTTAAAGTTTGTTAAATTATATCAATTATATTTTTAATAAAATTTTGACTACCGTATATCCTTGTATTTTAACAAAGTTAAATATTTTTTAGGCTCAATTGCATATATATGATGAACCATTATGTGGTGCATCAATTATCTCTCAGTACTGGTTAGTTACTGCTGCTCATTGCTTAGAGTAAGTATGTTCAATAAATAGTATCAAATCTGTTTATTTAAAATTAAACTAAATTACGCGTTTGTTTAAGGGGACTTGATAAATTTCTCAATAAATTTCCTATCTCAATAATTACTGGTGCCACTTTTCAAGGAGTAGGAAATCATCATGAAATTGAAAAATTTATTATGCACAGCTATTACGATTCTAAATCTGTTGATAATGATATTGGATTAATAAAGGTATTAAAATATTATTATTATTTATTAAAAAGATTACTACATATGGTAAAAATATTTTTATGATGATGAGTATATTATTTTATCAGCTTAAAAAACCTATTCAATTTAATAGACGACAAAAACCTATTCAAATAGGTACAAGATTTCCAAAGCACGGTGATCAAATGCAAATAACAGGATTTGGAAGACAAGGCGTAAGTTTTTATAACATTTTCTATGACTTATTTTTTTTAAATTTAAGTTTAGAACATATTATAAATAAATAACTTAAAAATATTCCAATAAAATGTTATATAAAATTGATTTCTTGTTGTCAAAAAATTCGTTTTTATATTTCAGCAAGACATAGAACCCTCCGAAATTTTGAAAACGGCCTTTGTTACAGTAGTTAATCAAGCAATATGTAAGAAGATCTATAATCAGCAATCTAAACAGCAGCACAAGCAAGCTAAGGAAATTACTAAAAATATGTTTTGTGCAGCTGAGATAAATACTGATGCCTGTGAAGGAGATTCTGGAGGACCAGCTGTCATTAATGGTAAACTTATTGGAATAGTGTCTTGGGGTGATGAATGTGCATCTGTTGAATACCCCGGTGTCTATACTCAGCTAATTAACTATATTGAGTGGATTGAACAAAAAACTCAACTTAAATTAGCTCATGTACAAATTTGAAAATATTTATAATTTTTTTTATATTATGAACAAAATCACAATTATTTAGTTTTATTGCAAATTTAATATTCAATACAATATTTAAATTTGAATTTAAAATTAGAAAAATATTGTATTTACATAAATAATTATTTTCAATACATACACAATAAATAATTTTTTTCAATTTTATGGCCTAATTTTTAATCTATTTAGATATATTAGGATGCGTGGAGTATTCTAACATTTCTCTTTACCATTAAATTTTTAGTGACTCGAGGATCAACAGTCGAAAGTCGGTATAGTAAACTTAATTATTACCTTCCAGTTTTGACCTCCTATAATTATTACAATTTTATCAAACCGAAACTAGGGTAAAATTAGAATAGCTTATTCATGATCCTCAAATCTTAAACCCTAATAAAATTAACCTTTACGCATTAAAATGATTAGTCTTTATACTTTAAGTATAAACTGTAAAACTATATACCTTGAAATTGTAAATCATAAACCTATAGCTCATAAATCCATAAACTCATAACAAATAAACCCATGAACTCAAAACCTGTAAACATTAAGCCGATAAACCGATATAGGTTTATGAGTTGTGGGTATAGTACCTAATGGTTGATGTAGTTGAATATTTAATAATTTATTATTAAAATTTTGTAGTCATGTTATAAGGAACTTTTTTGGCTTATGTGTTTTGTTTCTATACATTTTTTAGTTTATTTATTTTGGGGTTGTGATAAGTAATCTTCTAAGATTAAGAATAGTGGTGAATCAAATATTTTATATACTTGTAAAAAAGATTTTGGTGCTTCTAGTTAGATATTATCTAGTTTGGTAATAAGATCTAGTTAGATTTAGAAAATTTCTTATTAATTAAAAACGAATCTTTTCAATGTCTAAGCTAACATAACCTTATTACAAATGTGTGTATATTTAAAGGAATCTTGAAATAGTATACTAGAAGTGCGCAAATCAGCTGTTTTACCAACCTACACGATTTTGTGAACAAGTAAAGGCAACAAATTTCTGAGCGTTAACCATTTTCTTAACCTAACAATAAGAAACCATAACAATAAGAAAAAGTTAGCGGAAATTTTTTACATTTTAAATAGGTTACAAATTACCTAACTATTACCTAACTACTATGTGCTACCCAGGCAGCGTACACATCAAATATACTATTTTTTTTTATTTAAACGGTTAGACATAAATCTTTATTGAAAAATTGGCGAAAAATTCAAAAATAGTGCGATAAGTAAAGTTCTTAGCGCAATAGTCTTTTATTCAACAATAATAAGAAAAATAACGAATCAAGTACAGTAAAGCCCAAAATAGTGTACAACTAGTCAAACGCTCGTTAAACAACTCTGAAAAGCATATGAACACACACAGAGCACGACGAAATGGCAGTTCGGCTAGTAAATGGACGATCGCAAGTGCAGCAGGTGAACGTTAAATTACGAGCTGGCAGAGCAGCACAACTCAGCGGTCTACTGTACTGAGAGATCTATTGCTCCTCCCGCTGTGCCCTTAACCCTTCTCTAGCTCCGATCGCTTATTTCTTCTCTCTGTCGCGCTGTTACCTCGCACACACGCGGTGCTATGAAAAACAAGCTCGGGTTCACGGAGCCGGACAAATAGTTCAGCGAAACTAGCGAGTTGCGCGAAATATGGGCAAGGATGACAAAGTACCCGTGTTACTGCCAAATTTCGAGAGATTTTTCGAAAGCAGATGTACACTGACCAGTGATGAATCTTTATTCGATCGAATTACGTTAGTATAGTAATTCAAAAACTTTTCGGACCGGCTCGTAAAATTCATATGAAATATTTGAAGAGATCCCATTTTTATGAGCACAGCGATCCTCTGCAACGTTTGACCATTCGCGCTTTAGAGTTAAACGTCGCGGCTTTGACTTTAGCTCTAAATCAAAAAGGGAGAAAACGGAGAGGCGAAAAAGGAGAAGCCAACGAGCGAAGACATTAAAAGGGAGAGGAAAAGGCAGAAAGAGGACAGGACGGGGAGAGTTAAGCCAACCTTCCGCGAATTTCGTCGCACTTTATGCATACGGCCAGCGTGCGGCGGGGCGCTCGCTGTGCGCCCGGTAAACATTATAACGCCGTGGGATTATGAATTTTGTATACGCTCGACGGATCTCACCGCCAAGCCGGCGCGCAGCCCGCGGATAAGGTACAAGGTAGTAGAGTATGCACGGAAGCGCGCGCTCGAAGCACAGAGGTCAAAAAAGAGCGGAGAAAAAGGAAGGAGGGGAAAGCGGAGACTGGTAAATCGACGCACCAGAGACGTTTCGTAACTCGAATTGTGGTGGATACTTTTCGGTTTTATTTATTGCTGGAAATGAGATTTTATTAGTATCGATTTAACAATTAAAAAGAAGTTTCTTATTATGAAGCAGGAACTTTTAAAATATTTTTCGATGTGGTAGAATTTTTCACTATAAATTATCCATGACCATGATTTGTTCTCGAAATAACTGGGCTGCTGATTGGCTCTTTTGAATTTAAATGTATTGATTTTGTTTATTAATAAAATTTGTGTATTATAACTATAAAAATATATGCATGCTCGCGTGATGTGCTAGTAAAATTTTTAAATTTCCATTTTTAAACAAATTAATGAATACTAAACAATGTTTAAATATTCATCAACAACAAATAAACCAATACAGAAAGAAATAACTTTATTTTTAACAAAGTTATTACGCTCAAAACAAACATAAACGAAAACCATATGTCAGACCTATCCACATTAAAGATTCACTAAATTTCAAATCAAATTCTTCCGAGTAATTGCGCAGATCGCTCGACGATACACTCGCTCAGCATATACCGCATCGAAGTAACATCGAGCCATTCTGGCCGCAGCATCCTAGGAACCCCCCGCCGAAGAAAGATAAAGACAGGAGCGAGGTAGAAGATTTATGCAGTGGCGGAACGGGAACAGGAGAGGGAGAAGGCAGACGGGCGGGCTGGGATCGTCGCAGCGTGTGAGCCGGATGGAAAGCAGTTTGTGGTCGATTCGAATCGCGCCGCATCGTCGCGCCTGCGGGAGCCGGATCTCTATAACCGATGATTTTTATATTCGCCGAATGTCGCCGCGGCGACGATGCATGCGCGCGCTTTCAATGCGAGCCCCGTAGCCGGCCGTTATTTCGAGACGCTTGACGACCGGCAATCGGGGAATAACGATGCGCTCGTTCGGCTCCCCTCGTGTAGCTTCATTTTGAGTTTCCACGATAAATATTGGCTTTTTCCGCGAGCGCCGGGACGTGGCCTGCACCGGCGATGCGCGCGCTAACGTCGAGGGATAATGTTTGCTCTGTCCTTGTTGTTGTTTCCCGCTGGATTAATTGCTTTTTAGCGACTGCGATTCGATTGCTCGTAGCGCGCTGGTAATCCGTTGTTTCGTGATTTGCAAATTCATGAAAATCGTGTGCTCGCCGCTCGTGTAATTACATTAACGGGTTTGTTGTTTTTGCAAACACTTGGCAATGAGGAAAAAAAATAAGGCAAATTCAAGATTCTGGAATAGCGTCAAATATCGTATCTCGATCGTTTCTACATAACCGCAGAAATGGAATTACCTCACTAAATCACTGCATTAACACGAACAACTCCAAATAGCATCGAATGCCCAGCCAATTCATGCATATTCAGGCGCAAAATTCGCATAATCGCGCTCGTAACGCCGGAGGCAGAGGAAAAAGCGCGCGCTTGGAAAAAAAAAGTCAGGCCCCTCGAGAAAAGAAAACCGAAAAAAAAAGACGAGGCAATAAAGTTTAATTGCGTCCTTTCCGCAAGCAGCAGCGCCGCCACTTCCCTACACAGGTAATAAAGGCGAGGCGCAAAGCGCACCGCGGTAGGCAATCATCGCGTTCAAGATTTGTTTTTCAAATTTCTTCCCGCCTCCTATAAACATCCCCAGCGTCCTAGTCCACTTGCCGAAGCCGAGCAAAGACATTTGACTGACGGCTAAAGCCAGGGCGCGCAGCAGAGCGGAAGAGCGCCGAAACAAAAGGATATAAAGAAGAAAAAGACAGGCGCGCCAGCGCAGAGGATAAAAAGCGAGGCGGGGGAGGCAAAACTCGGGGAGTTTATATAAGGACGCGCAAGCGAGCTCAGCGACGTGAAAATCCCCGAGAGAAACCGTGGCCTCGCGGCGTGTAGTGAGCCATCAAGAAAATGGTATTCGCCGTTGGGCGGCGCGCGCGCGCGGCTCGAGCGATGCGTTTCGCAATAACGTCGATGGCTTGCGGCGGAACCGAGCCAAAGAGGGGGCTTATTGCCTCGACTTGCGGTCGTCTTTGGAGCACACTCCGAGTAGTAGGAGGAGGTGGAGGCGAGCACGCGCCTTCCGCTTATTTCGAGAGCCCGACTCTCTCTCTCTCTCCCTCGCTCTTTCTCTCTCTCTGACACACGCGCACGCTAGCGTTTACGTATACACGGGAGGGTCGAGGGCGCGGATATTCCGAAGGAGCGACCGTCGAGGAAGAAAGGCTTGCTCTCTCTCTCTCCAAGGGTCCTGGCCACGATGAATCGAGCTGGGGAGTTAGTTCGGGAGGAGTTGGCGACTAAGGTATGCGAGAGTATGCAGAGCAGAACCCTTGTGAGCGGGGGAGAGATTAATTATGATTATTATTTGACCGTGCGGAGGGTTTCTGTAATGGTTGTTCGAAGAGTTTTTATTGAAGGATGTTTCAGGGAGTGGATGGATGAGGTTGGAGATTTGTTATCTTTTGGGGGGTTTTCGCCGGCTGTTTGAGGCGAGCGATCAGGAGGTGTTTTACGTTACAGTAGAAAAAGAAGGTATGGTAAGACGTACGCTGGTAAAGTTTGTGAAAAATAAAAGTTTATTCATAATAATTTTTACACTTTCTACTACTTTTAAAGCTCATTTAACGAATAACTACTGTAAAAGTCACCTCAAATTTTTAAAGTTTTCGGAAGTTTGAGATTTATGCTACTCACTATTGAAGAAAGCATGGATTTAATAAAAAGCGCGGGCACGATACAGTTGGGAACAACCCCAAGACCTAGTTATTATTTATACGATAACTTTCGCAATTCTCGAGATTTTATTACTTAATAGTTTCGTAGTAGAAACTCTATTATAATATTATTCCTTGAAAGTACAAGTTTTTGCGTACTTTATCTTAAAAAAAAAATCTTTTCGAAAATTCTCTCAAAAACGTTCAGATTAAAAAGTTTCATGAAAATAATTGTGCCAAACTATTCCGGCTTGATGAAACTTTACAATATCTTTTTATTTTCAGAAAATACCTAAATAACGTAAAAAAATTCCTTTGCTTTGCGCTTCAAAAACTTCAAATATAATGGAGTAAGCCAACACCGATCATTGAAAAAGTTATAATCGAAAAGCGACAAAAGACCGAAAACACCACAGAGTCGACGAAAAATCTTAAGCCTGCGAATAGATTTCTGACCCCCCTCATAACTCCCCCACTTCTTTATTTCTCGCCGCATCCGTCCACGACTTTTCGCGTGAATTCGTACAGATGTCAGAAAGTAGGGGGGCACCTAAAATCGATGCGGGCTTCCCGACTTCTCTCCCTTGCGCATTCACATACAGAGCCCACCCCTCCACCTCCGCCAGCGCCTTACATATATAAAAATCCTACTTTTTCGTCGTCTCCCAGCGCGCGTCCCGTCGGCTTGTTCGTGGATTCTTCGCGAGTCGCTCGACGTTTCCGTTTTGCTCGTCGGAAGAATGGCTTTTCCGTGTCGTCGGGCCCAGTGACCGGCCGGCAGCAGCCCGCACACGTTTCCCTCGACATCACCGCGACTCTGGGACAAGGAGAGAGAAAAAAAAAGAAGATGAACAGGATGAAGGAGATAGAGGGATGCGAAGGTTGGTGGGATGCTGGGCATCTGTGAGAAGCTAACGAAGACTATTGACAAAAAAAGGGAACCTTGCGCTCCGATGATTTTGTTCTTCTATTGGAGGGGAGAGAAATAGTCCGTTAGTACCTTGCTCTCAAATTTAATAAGATACGATGAGGGGTTTATTCGTTTCAGTGGTTCTTTTTGCTGATCTGCCTGGCTACCTTTTGCACGCAGATTTACCTTTTGCAAGTGTTTTGCACAGAGGTTTTGAGCAGCAAACTTTATGTACTTAATGTATCCTGCTACATATAAACTTCCACGTTCTCATTTTTTATTGGCTTTAATTCCACCCCTAAAAAATCAGAACTATTTCCTTAACAACGTCTGTCTGCCAAGTTCTAATTGAGTTAAAAAAAAAGAGAGAGACTAAAGAAATCGGCCAAAGATAAACATATCTACTCGAGCTCAAGCTGACCATTTTTCATGCTGTATCTCATCGTTTTTCCCGGCCAACTTCGTGAGCCTGCCCGCACAAGTGGTTCAATTTTTCGAACTTTGTTACCGCGTGTATATCTCTTTTCCTTTCCCCCCGGCACTCGCGCCGAAGTTATAAGTCCGTTGGCCGCGGCCACTAACAAAGCCACGCTGCTCGACCGCCGGCCGTGCATAAGCCTAGTTTGCCGCTCCTCGCGGTTCTGCCTCCCCCTGTATATACAGAGTTCAGTGGTGTATACGAGACGGCAATGTTCGTTCGAGTTGCGCTAGAGCGCAAAGGCGATAATCAGCTTAAAATTGAGCAATAAAGGCGGAACAAGATGTTTCTTCAAAATAGCTTTATCTTATTTACGGCTGTTTGGTTCGGGTAAAGAATGGAGAGGAGCACGGCCGCCTTTTGCCCTGGCTGCTGAAATTGTTTGCTCATGCATACGGGCGATTTATTCATAACGCGTTGCCCGGTGCCTCTGTGTAGGTGTGTGGAGAGGTCAACAAGGGGCGAGCTTGCGAGCGTTCTAGATGCGACTGAAATGGAAACAAGTTTATAGAATCTTGTAGTTTGTCAATTTTGTTGTGTTTGTTGAGTTGGATTAAAATAACGGTGACATGTATTTTACACCGTTAGTTTTTTCGAATTCGAAGTTTTTTCTTTCTTACTCAGAAGCGTTGTTTCATTGATGACCAATTTAGACTGTAAACGCAAATGAAAACGTAATTTTCAGGCAATCTATTTATTCTACATTTCTGCTTAACTCTTTTCCACAGTGCAATACTTCATAAAGCGCCAACTCAAAAATTAACTTGTTCAAAAGTCACAAAACTCTTGGTCAAGAGACTCTCCAAATAATTCATCAAAAAATAAATCTAAAACAAATAATAAGAAGAATCGCAAAAAATCTCTCCGGAGAATAACGCACCGATCCTTTGACGTACCATCAACACGACGCACGCGTGAGCGTAGGCAAAATTGGCAGCTCTTCTCCGTGTCTTCTGGCGCGGGGGAGTTAAAGGCAGCTACGACAATTTCAGACACCGCTTGGAAAAATAAAAAAAAGAGCCGAGAAGCGAGATCGCTAGCGAGAGAGCTCGTCAGACAGAAAGAGACAAGAGGAGTGCACACTATCTTGGAAAAATTATGTCACTGCCCATCTCATCGCGAGCAAAAGGGGAGATATGAAATAACCGGGAATAAAAGGGAGAGTGAGAGCTCGGCACACGAGCGAGATACTTTGCCTCGTGCGACTCTCTTTTTTTTTTGTCGTTTCTACCGTGTTGCCGAGCTTTTCTTTTCTCTGTACGAACGACGCGAGCTGGCGCTCAGTCGGCTTTCTTTTCATTCATGTTATCTCTCTTGGTTCTAATTCGATCTCGAAGAGCGAGAGAGCGAGCTCTCTATCTGTCTCGGTCTCTCTCACTCTGGACGAAGACATCCCCAGAGGGAATGAAATATTAAGCTGGTATATCGATCTTGATACTGATGACTGCCCGTATACGGGATCGTGTGTGCGTTAGGTACGTCATGATAATGTTTGCAAACGTTATGGATGCCCCTGATGTAGTGGGCTGTAAAGTTATTTTCCTTGGAAAACTATCTTTCTGCGTAATGGTGTGATTAGAATATCGATTGAAAATCAAAGTACGTCGCAATATTAAAGAACCAAAAAAATATCAATTTTACAACCGCAAAAAATCATCCAGAACAAAACTCCTTTCCAAAGAAACACAGGAGATTCAAACCCAAATCAAAGCACATTTCCCCCAAACATCCATACCCTCGCAAATAAGTAAAAAAGTATTCAAATATACACGTGCACGTCCGCTCGCGGAGTAGCTTTAAAAGCCGATGTCGGACAAAGCGTCCGGAAAATGATAGCTTCGATTTTTTCCGCCTCTCTTCCACCTTCTCACCCCAGCGCGCTTCTGTGTCGTACACGCCCAATTTCGCTCCCGGCTTTTTATAAACGCGGAGAACGTCGCGCTACCCTTCCCTTAACCCCCCCCCCCCTGCGATTCAGTTTACACCGTGCGCACACCCTTTGAAATGCGCGCACAATATCGAGCCATCGAGAGAGGCTCTTCTTCACTGCCCAATGCACACACGCCGGGGATGCATTGTACGGCTGTTTTTTTTACGCGGCTCCATTATGCTGCGTGACGATTAGCTCGTTATATTTATTCGCTTTGGCCGGATAAGCGAGCGAGCCGGGGGCTTTATGACAATGCCTGTCTTTATCGGAGTCGATACCGCCGATGCGCGAGGGCATATAGAAGGCGGGGCTCTCGAGTTACACGTTTGTTCGCGAATCAACGTTTGACTGTGATACGAGAAAAGTTTGTAAAAGGGGATAGTTATGTGGAGCGAGTGACGCGGATCGCATCGGGATTAGTTGGATCTGAGTTTGCTTGTTTGAGGGGAATTTTAGAATCGTTGTTAAATCTGTTGGCTGCTGAATGTGGTAGCTCATGATATTTAAGAAAAATTAATTTGGTTTGAAATTTTTTAAAAGTAAATATCAACAAAATTTTCGTCGTTCCTTTAACTACTTATAGATAAATTTCATATTTTTATAATAATGAGTTGGTTCCCACGATAGTTTCTGTGTTATCCGTAATTATTTTATTATGGCACATAAGTAATGAGCCTTATTAATTATATTCTGACCCAAATTCGCGACTGCATCAATTCATTGTCCCCTGGAAAAATTTATCAAGTATCTCATTCGTACCCCCTCACTTTTATTCTTTTACCTTACTCCTGAACAGTAATATTTTGTGCAAAATAATTACGAGTCCCTTGCGCCTTTACAGCCCTCTCACTGCGCGCAAGTCTTTTTTTCTTCTTCAACATCTCTCTTTCGTGCTGTCGGCGCCGACTCAGACACTTGTAATTAAAGTTAATTAAAATTCATAATGAAGGAAAATACCTGCTGGGTGAATCTAAATACATAAAGTATAGCGAGGGAGGCGCGTGAGCGTCTTTTCATAATTCTATCTTTATGAACAACCTAATAAAGTAAGGCAATAAACTCAAGTCTGCAAAATAAATTAACCCAATCGCACGTCTTCTTCTCGTACAATAACTTTCTCTTGGGGAAATAACAAGAGAGAGGAGGAGAGGAAGAGACAGAAGGGAAGGGAGATAAAAAGGTGAAATAAAAAAGAGCGAGCATACCTCAGATCATTGCGCTACTGTAGGTCGCGCTCTTTGAGGGAGCAGATGAAGTAGATGAAACAAGACGCTAGGGTGACTTCACGTGAATACTTACGTACGGTGCAGGCCTGTCTTGTCTTAAATAGCGTTTTGTAAAAGATTTAATAAGAAAAAGTCATTGTTTCAAGTTTATCAGATTTTTCAGTAAGAAAAACTCTAGCGAATGAACCTAGAATTTTTTTAAGTACTTTTTTTTTATTAGTATTATAAAAAATTTAATAATATAAGGTTGACTCTGATATAATAGCAAACTTATAAATTCATACAAATTTGTACGATGTTTATCTTTTTATAAATTAATAGTGAGACCATTTGAGTTGTCTTGTGAATTTATTACTAAAAATTGTCTACCATTGATAAGAACAATTTAGGGTTGAAGACTTAAGCTGTAATAAATTATAGTAACTTTCTGGTAATTACAACAAGAATTTTTTCTCAGTGTTGAGAAGGGGATTCGATGCTGAAATTTTTCAAGATTCTAATCGTGCGGGTGAGGTTGGATTAGGGGGACGGCAAGGGGACGAATGGAGGGTTGTCGAGAGCAGTGGATTTCATTTTAGTAAGTCATCTTTTTTACTGATGTTTATTAATTCTGAAAAAAAATATTTTCTTTTATTTGAGACTATTAGCAGAGTTTAATCATGTCTAAATGAATTTTTCTGATATTGCTGGAGCTTGTTGTTTTAGTAAATGAAAATACGAAAAATTGTAAAAATAAAATATTTTAACTGTAGAAAAACATGAAATTTCAAAAATATATTTATTTGTAAAATATTTTCATTTTTCAACAAATAAAATTGCTTGTTTTTCTTTTAAACAATACAATCAATTTTTCTTTCAATTATCAATCTGTGTTCTGACTAACTTATTGATTTTATAATCAATCTTTCAATCATCTGTATCATTAAAATTCAAGAACGATACGAGATTGAAGCTTCATCCAAATTCATTTATTTACAACTTGAATATTTTATGGAATCGGATATTAGACCCCCTATAATATATTTCTAATACACCACAGAAAGCTCGGATTTCATATATACATCTGAAGTACCTTATCAGAAAATTACCATTGACTCCTTCCACCCAAACACATAAATATTCAAATCAAGAACGCACAATATCACCGAACTCAATAATTTCCTTATTCCCGGAATAAACGCCTTTATTCATTCTCGCTCGAAGAATCGAAGACGCAGCGAAACACACACTGTGAAACGCGCTACTATAGTATATATAGAGCCGAGTGAAAGTGAGAGAGAGGGAGGGAGAGAGCGAGAAAGACAGAGAGGGAGCGTCCAGCTGCGGCTAAAACGCAATTTCGCTTCGACCAAATATACACGTATATATAAATCCAGGCGCGGGTCGCTTGCGCGATATTGAATCAAACTGAACATATATATATATATATGGAGGCGTGTCAGATAGCTTTATTTAGCAGGCGCGAGCGGAGCCACTAACTGGATACTCGAGAGGAGATGCAATATATATATATATATATATATATATATGTGTATGTGTGTGTGTGTGTGTGTGTGTTGTGTGTGTGTATGGGTGGATGAGTGAATGTGTGGGTGTTCATATGGA
>UELX01002440.1:0-31127 GCA_900480035.1 Eupelmus urozonus | reverse complement strand
TTTCTAAATGACAGATTTTAACCTTAATAGCCATAACCACATGTGCGCGAAGCGCACATAAGCCCAGATTCTAGTAATACTAAATAAAAAATAATAATTTTTTAAGTAGAAACTGATCGGCTGTGGTCAGACGCATGAATTAGCATATAAAAACTCAGCAAACAAACTCAAACTAAAAAATGAATTAAAATGAAAATAAGAACTTTAAATTTAGATATAAAGATCTTGTACATAAATATTAGTAAAATAAATGTTAAAAAATAACTGTATCTAACTTTTAATGCTACCAGCAGGCTTCATTATAATAATTCCGCACCTTATACTCTTCAATAACGCTCTCAAAACTATCCCACTCAACCGACCCCCCACTAACCCGCAAACTAAAAAAAAAGAATTCCTTCCATTCAACAGCCAAGCGTGCAGCTCGTCCTCGCCTTCAGCCAAAGCATAGCGGGATCGGCAACCGGAAACCGCATCGTGTGTAACGCGCTTACTTAGGTGTCGATCTCTTTTGTCAGGGCCGTTTGCGCATCTCTCATCGCATCCCGGCCGCTTATAATCTATCTATCTGCGCTTATTATTGTTTACGTAATGTTTACGTAAGTAACGTCCTCGTGTAGTTGTCGGCTGCGCGCATGCATAGAGCAGCGAGCGAGCGAGCGAGCGAGGCTCTCCTCGCATTTACATTCGTCGAGTTTTCGCCTCCCCCACTCGGCGGGCCCCGAGCCGAGTTTCCCATTCAATTCCGCAGAGCCACGTGGCGACGTGACTACCGGCAGTAGCTCCTAACGTAAATATGCTCCTTGACGAGGCGGCCAGAGCTCTACCCTCGTTACTTGTGTGTATACGCGGCGAGAGGAGCGAGAGAGTTTTGCGCTGTGTGCACGTGGGCTACGCTGATTGCAGAGGGAGTTTCCGTTCCGCAGCTGCCGCCGCCGCCGCCGCCACCGCGCTGACCCGGCGGAATTATTTAGCGGCCGCGAATGTATTGAGATGGCAAAGGTGTGCCTGATGAAAATTTGAAAATTCCTGATTTTGCGATTCGTTCTGTGAGAAGAGAGATCAGAGAAACGGCTTAGCGTTTTGCGTGGAGGTGGAGTGTTACGGCTCTTGGGATTATTTTTTAAAGAGGTTGTGACTTTGTGAATTTGGAACTTTCACTAATTTATGGTGGAAACTTTAGTCGATGCTTGTAAAAATAGAAATATTTATTATTGTTACATTTTAGAATTGAATTATTTTTAGTGATATTGCTAAGCTGTATATAAGTAGGAATTTTTATCAAATTAAGGTGCAACTTGCATTTTTAGAACGTAAATGTTAATGTTCATAGTAGTGAGCGTTCATGAAGTATTGAATTTAATTACTACTTAGCGACTTAATTATAATATCTACATAAAATAATGTTAAAATGCAGCAAATGCAATGCCGTTTGAATGTATATTACGGCAATAACCAGTTTCGCAGTAGTAATGTCAATGACTCTATTGACGTAAAATCCCATACATATTAAATTAATTTTTTAAAATACTATACATTAATTTATATTTTTATGAAAATGGTAATTATCACACATAAAAACTAAAAATAGTATATTTTTTATTTTGAAAACTTCATACTCAGGAGAACAGTGCGTAAGGTCCAAGCGGAAAAGTGCAAAGTCTCTTTAAAACTTTTCGTGCTTCGTAGCACTCTTACTCGATGTCTGTTCTTCCTTCTGTTGCCTTTTTGGACCTCGGATATACAAGACTGTATGAGAGGGCTCGAAGGAATATCACAAGAAAAAAAGAACGACAAAGAGAGAGAAAATCAGTCGATTTCACCGGCTTACTTATTCGCTTTGTCGAAAGTTTCCTTCTGTCATGTAAAATTGTGCAAGAACTTTAAATTACTCCAAGTGAATATTTACTTAAGATGGCATGACAATATCACTTTTCGTAATCGCCCGATTGAAAATAAAGTGACTGAAGAATAAATGATAAAAATCGAACTACCTCCTTCATTGCAATAAAAATTACTGAACTAAATATATCCAGAGGTTAGAAAAATCCTTTTATTCCAAATAATCAAAAAGTACGAATAAAATTCTTTCATTACTTCTTTCGTTCTTCTTCAACCCTACGTCCCACTATATCCTCATCACTTTAACGTCATCAAAAAAGTAAAAGTAAGCGACTTAGTATAGAAAACGAAAGTCAGTAAAATCAAATAAAAAGAATAAAGTCGCAATCCTCATAAAGTAAGAAATATTTATGCATCCGTGCGCAAATTTAAAATTCATTCATCGTGAATATGTTGAGCCCAGCTACGCGCGCGCACTCGTCCGCATGCATTTGCGCGCATATGCGTGTAATCGGCGATTCAGTTCGCGCTCGGGCGTTGATCGCGGGAAGGTATTACGTGTGCATATACGAGTACGTAGAGCTTTTCACTTATTCCGCGGCCGTAAATACACATATACATCCCCCCGAGCTGCGACAGGTCGATTGATTGCAAAACTTTTGCTGTCGGTTACAGAGCATATACTGGTTTATTTACATCATTTTTATATAGGTATATATTTATATGCGTTCAATAAATTGGCGCGTAGAGTACAGTTACTGTGGATAAAGTAGATCGCGAGCCGGTACAACGTTGATTCAATGTTGCCCGGTTGTCGTATTCATCGCTTTGACTTCGAATTACCGACTGCTAGATTAGCCACTTGGTTCTCTCTCTCTCTCTCTCTCTCTCTCTCTCTCTCTCTCTCTCTCTCTCTCTCTCTCTCGTTTTGCTCGAGCTTTTGCCGGTCCATTTTACTATTCTGCTCCTACCGTCTGTTGCTTTGTGACGGCCGGTTGAGCGCAGCTTGATGAAATCGTTATTAGATGGAAATAAAAGGCGATTTCGATTATAGCGCTTGCTAAGCCTATGATAAACTAGAAGAAATTAAGTGCTTTGTTTGAATGATTTAGAGCGGCAAAGAGGGACGACTGATCAAGACTTGAGAGTTGATGAAACTTTTGAATTGTTACTATTCATAACAAAAGAATGTTTTCATCTTTATTTCGTATTGACGTTTCTAAATGAGAGGATTATTTTGCCAAGAATCTTGACTTGACTTGTTGATGTGTCGAGTCCAAAGTACAAATGTTTCCGCGTTATTCTTTTGGAAATGCGTTTTAAGCGCGTATATAAATCTTGCATTGGGACTCTTCAATGGCAACACGCTGTACCGTTACGAGACCTTGATGGCGTCGCGGAATCGATTCACGGAAAGGATCACGTAAACAATTAATCAAGAAACTGGAAAAATCTTCGCAATTTAAAACAAGACGACGGCTATTCATCTGAAATTATTGTTACTACCAAGACAGTAGAAAACGTAATTGTAAAGAGAACTTGAAGAATGGAAAAGATTGTTTTTTTCTTTATAATTAATAAGAATAACTAAGGAATGAAAATTAATTTTCAAAACTATAAAATAAAAAGACATTTCAAAAATAAAAATAAGAATTTTGTAATTTATCTTCTCAAAGTTTCGTAACTTATTTTATCTACAGTCGAACGTTGTATGAACGACATGTAATCTTGAGCGGTGCCAATAAAACAGTACGTGGAGACAATATCCATAAAGCCAGCAAATATTTCATTCTTTAAGTGGCGAATTATTAACGCAAAGTCAGAAGACTAATTTACTATCCATCTAGAAGATTTCTGCAATTTTTTCTCTCACATAAGGTACCTTTAACATAAATTATTTAAAGTGTAAGAAAGTGCAATAATTTTCAAACGTTATATGTAAAGATCCCAATTTAATGGTAGGAACTTGCAGTTATTCTTAGGTTAAGAAGATATATTTTAAATAATTGTTCATCAATTTAAAGTGAGATCTAAATATTTTTATCATTAAAGACTTTTCCAAGTCAGAAAATTACTAAAACCAACTTCACAAAAAGAGAATTTTTTGAAAAAATCTAAATTTAAAAGCAGATCTTCAATTCCACAGAAACAAGTAAGCGACTAGACTGTAAGCTCAAAAATCAATTATCACTTAACGCACGGACAAAAAAGCTAAACAACTGGCGAGCATAAATTGTACAGTCCAAGGTGAGCGTACAGTTCGTTTACTTCCAACAGAACGGCAAGAGCTGAAGAGCAAACGGGGAGTACTAATCGTTTCGCGGCTCTCCGCGCGGTCTACCAAATAATAACTGGAACAGCGCGCCCAGGACGGGCTATATACGCAGGCAATAAAGGATTCTGCACTTTATTGTCGCTATTACCGCGATGAGATACGCGTGGGCGTAAAAGTCGGGCCCGTCGGGAATATACGACGATTTTGAGAATTACACGAAACGCCGTGTCGTAAACGACTCGAGGGCCGCGTGGGCACGTGGCATTATCATGCCAGTTGGTCAACTTTGAGAATCAGCGCTTTACCTGCATTTGCTTTATCCTCCTCTCTTGTAGGAATATTTTTTCATTTTATCTAATTTTTTTTTTTTTTGTTCTCTTTTAATCTAGGAGTTGGAGAAAAATGATATATTTTCTTTTTATTTTTTAATGATATTTGCGCATTTGCTTTTAAGATAATTTATATTAAATTTGAATGGGTGAAAGGTTTCTATTTTGATTGTTTCAAAATCATTGAAATGCTTCCTGTTTTTTAAAGGAGAAAATTCGTAGGCAATATAAAAAAATCTTAAATTGTTACAAACTCGATTTTCGCCTTTCAAATTCTTGGGAAAATTTGTTGTTTTTTTTTCATTGAAGTAAGCGAAATTTTGCGGCTTTAACAATAGAACCATTGTACAAGTATAGCCATTTCATATTTAAAAGATGTGCCATGTGCATGCCTGTGTCAGATACAATGCATCGTTCGTTGCAACACGAAAGTTGTAATTGAAAAAGCTAGACTTCCGTGAAATATAAAGATTAAAACAATTATACTTTTGAGAAAATATATTTTTTTATTAAGAAGCTTGATATATTGGTAGAAATTAATCTATCAAAAGTTTAATCAAAGACTATTTTGAACAAAATAACTTTATTTGGAGATAAAATATAATTCTTGGAGACTTAACAGTTTGAAAAGTTGTAGTTAATACCATCCAGTAAGTACTACACTAATAGCAGCAATTAATATTGATGTGTCAACGAGACTGAAGCTTACATCAGCAATTCATAATCCAAAGAGGTAACCGCTCCAGAATGATATTTAGTCATGATCGTGCAAGAACACAGTTATAAACTTCGAACTGCTGCGCTCTGACATGAATTAGCAGTTCCTTTGCACGTACCGCCTGGAGTACGAACAACCTACTTTCAGAATAACTACGTACTTACAAGATAGTTGCTACTTCGTAATGGTAATTACTTAATATCTTATTACAAATTTATAAGTAAACTTATAACTCTCTAAGAATATCAACTTCAAAGATAAATCGAGCTACTAAATTACTAATTAATTGTACTTTCCGAAGTATTCTGGTATATAACAATTTGTAAATGTTACGTGATTCAGATCTAACTATAGATTCTATAAATATAGAAAATGCTAGAGACAATAAAATAAAATTTACTTCTAAATTTAAATAAGTATGAGGAAGTAGCAACGATATTTTAATAAACTTTTAATCTTGTTTTTAATGAGTACATAAGGTAAAATGATCTCTATATTTTATAGTAAAATTTTGAGTTTTGTCAAATCGCTTTACAAATATGTGTAGCAGTGTTAGAAGTTCACGATATCATATAGAAACAATAAAATAATTTTGAGGAAATTACGAGCCAATAAATTGGCAGCCGTTTTTTTTAATGTGATTCACTTGTATGCAATTACAAATGCTTAGGATAAAAAACAAAAAATCTTTCTGCAATCTACAATCAAATTACAGTAATTTGTAAAACTGTACTTTATACATGTACTGAAAAAATTTGCTTTGAGTAATAATGATGTTAAATAAAAAATTTTGTACAAAGAAAATAGCTTTTGTAATATATATTTATTTTATACTGTCTAGTATTCAGTATATTATACTGAAAATTGCAATGTTTTTTAAAATAATATTTGTATTTTCGTTCATTACTCGTTCATTGACATTGTTTGTAAATGTGATAGTTTAATTAATGGTATATCGCTTGATGTTTAGCCATTTTAGTTGTATTACTAATCATGATTTGTGACTTTTAACTTCTAACATAGGTTACGAAAAAAGAATGAATCATGACTTGACATAGATGCCAAATACTTGGAAGGACAATTAATTAAAAGGTATTTATTTAATGAGGTTTAATTGATACTTAACATAATTTTAGTAAAGAATAGACATGAGTGACTTTACGGTGTATGTTTACTATTGCAATTTTATTTTAAAGAATTATTTCTAAATATTCTTATAATAAATAATCTTAAAAATAAATAATAGTAGTACCTTTAATACACTATTATATGCGTTATCCTATATTTAAGAATAATCAAGCGAGAATCAATATTTTGTTTTTACGTCTCATATGAAAAATGTAGAAGAAAAATATCAATATAGTCAAAATATTTATACAAGCATAAATAAATTTGAACAAATGGAATAGCTTATCAAGTTGTAAAAATATTCATAAAACATCTAACAACATTTTAGGTGTACTAAAAAATAAAAAAAACAGGCTGATTTTAATTAGCACATTCTTTCATCTTTATTTACAACTTTGAAGTCTTATTGGTATTTTTTTCTACAATAAAAAGATCAATTAAGAAGGATCAAGTTTGATAATTATCAACATAGTTCCGATAATGACGAAAGCATTTGTGATTACGCTTCTATGAATTTAGATTAATCAGTTTTATATCATTGAAAATTCTTGTATTTCGTACTAGGTATAAAATAGATATATAAATATTGTAAAAATTAAAATTCTTTCTTATAATATTTTATTAACAGCTTACGTATACCATAAAAGATCATTATTAATGATAGTGATTAAAAGAAAATAATATCTTTGACCAAATATTTGTACAAACTATTCAAATGTCAAATGAAAAAATGAAGACCTTAACATAGTGCGCCAATAGGATGATGCAAAATTATCCTAATCATGTTGAAATTGATGTTATCAATCACCCACTTGTATAAACAGCTCGAACTCAGTGTTTAAATATTTCTTAAAAAACGCGCGCGATGATCCTGATACATGATGATAGAATTCAAAAGAAATAGCTTTTCATCTTTGAAATTTAAGAATATAGGCGTATCTGCCGAAGAATAGTATACTCTTTTAGCATTACAGCATTTATTAAAATTAACCTCAAATCTGTCTTCAGAGCGAAATTTGAAAATCGCTGATATACATCAAAAACAATTGTAGCTGACTCAGCAGCTAATCATAAAAGATTTTAAAGTACTAACAAGGAAAAGCGTCCCGATCTCTTATGAGTATAAAACATAGGGGGGTAAAAAATAAGCGAATTATTGTTTATACTTCTTTAAATTGTTCAATACAACCATATTAATCAGATAATTAATCAAAGCGATCTAGATTGCATAATTGTCGGTACATAAAAGTCACCCTTTAATATTTGCTCTACCAATAGAGAATTTCGGATAAATATGCCACTACCTACAATATGCTAGTTGTTGATAATTTCTATTAAATAATGTTGAATGTGGTAATTATAAATGCCAACTGCTGACTGATAAAGTTTAATATTTTTACCATTTAATAATTACTAATACTTATTATTTTATGTAATAATTACATAAACGATTGTTAACCACTGGCACGTTATTTGCAATGGCACATTCTTTCTTTTAGCAACTCATCTGAAAAAAAATTGATATTTATAAAACAACATAAAGTCATTGCACTATTAATAACAAAGCGCCTTTTTATTAAAAATACAATATAACACCTTCCTTCTCATCGGAAACCAGCGAAACCCTCTACAAACATGCACCATCGTCAAAAGCACAGCATGAGAAAAAGTTGACTTGCGCGCACAGAAAGCAAGTAGCTCGGGCGATCGCATAATTCGAAGTGAAAGTGATGCCCGAGAGCCACTGAAGGAGGAAAAGGAGATAAGACGCTTGCGCTCGCAAAATTTAGGGAAATACGAAAAATGCTTGGGGGCAAAATTTTCCGAATGCGTGCAAGGGAAAAACCCATCGTTAATCGTAAAAAATACAGCGAGCACTTCGTAAAGGTTTTGCAAGCAGGATCTTTTATTCGACGAGTGTGTAAGGTCGTTCTCCGAAGGTTTTTGTTTTAAATCACTTTTGCCATTTGAGCGTCGTTAGATCGCAATAAAAGTTAGACTTTTACGTAGTTTTTAAAACGTAAAACGACCGTAAAGTGCTCTTGAAAGCGTCGGAAATTGGGACAGCTGCGCGTGTATTTTTGCTTGCATAAAAAAAAATTACCGCTCGAGTGAAATCAGATAATCGCACCTCGTTGAGGATAAAGAAAGAGAAAAAGATGGAAATTACAAATTAGCGATGCGTTCGACGCGCCGCGATTAATTGTCCGGGAATATATTTCTTTGGCCTCTAATTAACCGCACGCGAGACGTTTCAATGCGAAAATTGATATGAATTCCGGCTTGATGTTATATATTAACGCTTGCTTTTCATTTCGAAGTCACATAATTGCCGTGTTAAAATGGAAGAAGCAACAGTGTATTGCATGTTAAAAATAGTAAACAACCTTAATCAGAACTACACGATGTTATTGTTTATTCATTGAGTTAGCATTGAAAATCAGTGAAACTGATTAATATTATAGGCGAAAATTGGTTTCCAGTTATTACATTTAATAAACATTGTGCTGGGTCCCAAAATACTTCGAAAGTGTATAATGGAATATTATTATAAAACTTAAATAAAGTGAATGTAACTACACATCGTGACTTTTGATGTAGTATAAATTTGCAACTTAACAGGGGGTTAACAATTTTCCATTATTAACCGACTTTGATAAAATATTACGTTGGTCTCACGGAAGTGTAAACAATCTCGCGCCAAAAACAAGCTTAAGACATATTATTGACTTATTTTTTTGCATCTATTTAATTTCTTTGTTAATTGAAAATTTTGTTAATTATTTCTATAAATATAAGAGAAAACTGTTAAATAAACTTATAAAATTTTCGTGTTAAAACAAGCAAAAGGTTTAATCAATTATTTTTAAATATAAATGATTTTTATGTTAACTACAATAAATACTTCTCAAAGCAAAGGTCTCAATAACAGAGTTTTAGACCGACTTGATAAAAAATCACACAAGGTAATTAAAGACAGGCGAGGCACTTTAATACATCTGATTGGAATGGTAATAAAGTTGTGTCAATATTAGTCTTTCGAGGCGCTCGACGAACGTCAAACCCCGACGGCTCGTGCATCTGTATCAATTATGTTTTATCGGCTGAATATGAAATTTTAACGGCTCCGCTAAAAGAATGTGAGAGCATAATTTGGTTCAGAGTTATACAATATCTCGTCACTTTAGTGTACTTGATAAAACCATATGAATTTCATTAAAATACATTTTATTTACTTATTTTTTCTATTATAAATACATTATATTCAAAATATATTGTAAAGATTAATCATTAGTAAATTAAAAATTTGGCTTATGTAATTAAATTTACAATTTTTTACTGACTCTTATCAATTTATTAGAGTACAATATAATGTAATTAAACAAATTTGTTCTTAATTATCCATCCGGAAAAATTTTGATTATAAATATCTGATTATATTTAAATTAGCTATACGTTTCGCATGTTTCATATACAACTAATGTGGCGCATTTCTTTACTTTAATCAAGCTCAAGGTAGCGACCGTCGAAAATAAACTTACACATCCGTCTTATGAAAAGTACAATATATAACGACGTCGAAAATTTTAGTAAAATAAAAATTTTTAAAAGTAAAGTTTGTTAATAAGGTCTTCATAATCGAGAATTGCTGTATATTTCTCTAGTCTATACCTTTCTAATTGATAGTTGAGAGCGTCGGCTGCGTACAGTGTGAAATTAGCGCTATCGATCGATATATACGCGGTACATGTATTGCAGAGGCATTATTCCACGTTCGCGCGCTGAATATATATGAGCCGGCTGGAGTCGTAAAATTTACTGCTGTTTTATCTTCGCATTGTATTTTACGTAACCAAAACGCAAAACTGCACACAGCCGTTCGCGACACGAATTGCTTTCAGAGATGGATTCGAAGACAGATAATTCTGCAAAGACATGGATTTCAGTAACGAGTTTTTGCGGTGCTAGGTTTAAAAAATAAAAGTGCTTTTTGTGGAATAATCAGAAGTAAAGCTCAAGTGGTTTTAATTTATTCATTTTAGTGGTAGTTGTGAATATTTTTAGTTCTCTTTGTGTGTGAGTATTAATCATTTTGAGGTTGAAACAAGTAATGCAAGTTGTTTTAACAAATTGTAGGTGCATCCCACGGATAAGCGCCTAATTTCTATTAGATTTTGATAAAAACAATTTTTATTTTATTTCAACTAAATAAATACATTTTTTTTTAATTGATTATTGTTTTCGCATCACTGATCATTGAATGTTATTGTACAAGTAAAACAGTCAAAGTTTCACTAAATCGAAACAAGGTGAAACTTTGATCGTTTTTCAATTTCAATCTCAAATGCGATTCACAATCTACGACTCGTAATTTCGTTACAGCCGCAGTCAAGGGTCCTTGTCTTACTCTGCCCTGACCTATAACGGAAACGATTGATCCTGAAAGCGAGCTATTTTCGGAAAATAGCTCATCTGTAAGTGCTTTTTGAAATAAGCCCGAGGCACATTTATCAACAACAAAGCTATCCAAATAGCGTTATACATATATACATATTTTTTTTCTCAATTTTAGTAGAGTATAGTAAAAAAATAGATAGTAGAAGAAAGTTTTTAATTTGTTGAGATTTTTTCAATAGAAAATATGAATTTATATTCTTATCAACTAAGTATTATTCTTGTACAATAAAAAAGATAGAGAAGTATAAAAATAAATTAAAATATTGAGGTAAAAAAAAATTTTTTATATTGTAAGATTAATCACGAAAACACGCCTTATAAAAGGCACGGGCCTCCTCGATCGCTTCGCCTACTTGCCATCAGGGCGCTGGCGCGCCCTTTAATTATATACTTGAAAATAATAACCTTTTAAACACTTGTTTAATTATATTGTAATAATAAATTTTTTTATAATAAATTGTGAAAGGTGTGAAACTTCAATAATAGTTTTTACTGTTCAAATCTAATTAAAATTTACATATACGTATTTATATGTTATGATATAAATGACTGAATTTAAAATGTATTGCACATAAGCTTTTTAGGATTGGCTTTATTATATTCTATTCAATAATCCTTATCTAAAGAGACATTAACGACTTCATTAAAAATGATATTAATAACTCCATTCGCGCTTTTCACTCATGAGCATCAACTCGACTGCTTTTATTTCCCGTGAGACAAAAGTGTATGTAGATTCTTTACCTCACGCGTCACTCGCGTGTACACATTTCATTTTTAATAAGTTCTCTATTAATTGAGCGATACAACGTAATTATCGCATTAAAAAATTAAACATATTATCAATATATATGGTATCCGTGTAAAATGGGTGATCATTATAAAATAAATTAAATGTTTAATAGCTAATCGCTTATAACACTCAATTATAATAATTCTGTCTGCTCAACAAAAAAATTTTCCCGATTAAAAAAAATTATTCTTTTTATATAAACATAACAGCACCAACGTTAAATGCCGATCGAAATTGCCGTAGTTAAAATTCCAAATAAATCAACGCGTTTAAAATCATTGTTTTGAGTAGCCATCGTCCAATATCCCACGACATTATCCCAAAATAATAAAAAGAGATTATTAATCCCTCATTAACACGCAAATTTCGTAACTCTATCATCCGGAGTATAACGGCCCAAAAGTCGAACTAAAAATACTCATAAAACAATCGACTGGCTATTCGTAATTAGGACAGCCACGAAATTAATGAACGTCAATTAAAAACTTATATACATTTCAGCAGGCGCTCACCCTACTGATGACATTAAATTCCCGCGCGCATCCGAGAGAGCCAATTATCGCTCCGCTCTCGGGATACACAAACGCGCCCAAGCCAGACTAGGCGCGCTCTCTGTACAAATTACGCGTATGTGACGTAACAAATATGTTTTTTTTTCGACTCCGTTTGCGCGCCGAAGGATTAGCCGAGCGGTAGTTGTATGCCATAACGCGAAGGCTATGATAAGCGAGAGCGGCACGTCCGGTGCTTCTGTATGTATGTCTGTGCATGTTTATGTGTACGCATGTATATGCATGTATGAGTATGTTTGTGTGTGTGTGTGTGTGTGAGTTTGCTCGCGAGTTAATCCAAGCGAAACCTTACCTTCCTCTCCTGCGCTTTCTGATCCTCTACGTTTTTCAAAATTGCATAAGCCTTGATTTGGTGAATCCTGTTCTTTGTGCAGGTGTTGCCGCGTTATTGTTTTTACGCGGCCACTCTGCTTTTTTAGTGTCCGTTCGCGGAAGCATCTCGTAAAAAGATAAAATTGTGCCGCGATGAGAATGCAATGGTATTTTCGAGCTTAAGTGATGGGGCTACGCGCGATAATTTGTTATGACAATTGACCGAGACGCTGGCTGCTTGGTAAATGAAAATATAATGAATATGTTAGATGGCGAAATTAATAACTATTTTCCTAGTATTTTTATTTTAATAAATACATATTACTTTTTAGATATTGAAACTTTGTTTGCATTGATAACATAATTGCTAATAACAAATAATAACTCTCCTACAGTTATTCATAATATTTATTAACTTTGAAGTAGAAGTAAAAAAATTATCCTTTGACTGATTACGATTTCGTGTCTAGCAATTGTGACATCTTACATTTTCTCTTTTGGGGACATTGACTTTTTTTGTAAATCGATTAGGTAATGTGCATCTATTACGAGAACAATCATTTAGTTTCTCAAGTTATTTTTTTACATCGTAATTTTACAGCGCAAGTAAACATTTTACTGCTTTCAAAATAGGTTGAGGTTAGGATAATTTTATAGCCAGCATCAATCATCGTCATCTAGAACTAGTCACCTAATAATTTATTTTTGGTCTATACACGATAACGATAGTGTTCTTAAGTAATAAATAAACAAAGATGACTCATTAAAAAGTACAATACGATTTTGTAGAATCCAAGCCGAATCACTAATTGAGAATAAGAAAGAAAAAGTAAAAAACCATTTTTTTTAAAACCTGAACATTCCAATGATCCTCAAACTAGCGATACATATCTCGAATTTCGCGAAATTAAAACGCGCGCAATGTTTGCCCGGCCGTCAGCGCTCTTTTTTCTCCGTTTTCCGACCAAGTAGGCGTAAAACGACTCCGGCGTGCCGCGTTCCAATTTGCTCGAGCGCACGCGAAATTGCACACGACGACGACGACGATAGAGTCAACAGCGCGAGAACATCATCATCGTCTGTGTACACGCGCTCGCGCGGACAGCTGATAATGAAGTCGGCTGCATAAAGAAGGAAAAAAAGAAAGGTGGCGAACGAGGTTGAGGAGGGTGGGGGGGGGGGAGGCAGGTAATGCGAAACCGTCAATTCTGGATGGTAAAGAGATGGCTTATCTTATCGTCGACGCGTCGAGCTTACGCGACTAATATAGGGTGCAATGGGGAGATGTGGAATCTACCCTAGTGAGGTGAATCATTTTTTAATTATTTGAGATGACATTGATGATTATTAGTGATTGCTTGAACGTATATGCTTGGATTAGAAGCTAGCGGAGTAGTGCAATATTTGAATTAGATCGTTTAATATGAAAGTAAACGTTATGAAAAATAAATATTAACCGATATCATTGTAGGTGGTAATTTACTTTATAGATAGGTGTAATTATTCTCAGTCTTCGACCAATATATAGTCATCTTATATAAGTACGCACTAAAGGGGTGGTGCAAATAAGTCTTGAAAACTCGAATGAACCAGGAACACTGCATTCGATTGCAGAAGCAAAAAAGTAATTGATGTCGACAGCGAAAAACATGTAGATGAAAAAGAGAGAGATGACTGCTCGTTAGTATTCACAATGAGAATAGGTTGAATAAAACGGAGTACAGCGACAAGCTGGGGTGTAACAAGCGATTAACCTTATAAATAGTGGAGCTGGTCTAAATATAAATATCGATGATGAATGCTCTTCTGCCTTTTTTCCTTTCAGACGTCGGTCTCTTTGAAATGATTAGTGATTAAACATACTTTGACGTCTGGTCTCTTTTTGGAATTTAGTAGTAAGAATGACATTAATTTTTAATTATGAATTTCAATTTTCTTTTTATATTCTGGATTTTGTGATTAATTAGCCTAAAAGTAAATATTTATGGTAATTAAAATTCCATTTAAGCAATTATACGATTCTGACGTGCTTATCAAATTTTAATGCAATAGAGTGATACGAGATTTGTATTTAACAATTAGCTTAAAATATTTGATTAAGTTATTCGCTTATTCAGATTTAACCTTTACTTCATTAATTAATTATGAACACCTCTTATAACAAGCAATGCATTAATAATAATAGAGTTAGTAATTGCAGTTAATAATAATAGAGTTTTGGAGTAGGTAAAATCATGAGGCATTGCGTACAAAAGCGTCCCATCTGATGGAAGTAGCATGAATATAAACTGAGCATAGTCTCGATATACAAAGCAGCGAAATGGAATCGTATAAAGGACCAAAGGGGGAAATGCCACGATGAGCTCGCATACGTAGGGAGAGAAGATGAAATCCTATTCATTGCGCGTTGCCCGCATATATTGTGTTGTATAACAAGGTTAAGTGCACTGTGGGAAATCTTCATAAATACTCATAACGCAAGCATCAACCAATCAACGCTCAGAGGGGAAAAAGAATTTTTTAAGTCGTTCTACATTTTGTTCTATCGATTGATCATCAGTTGTATTTGATGGCAATACAAATTTTTACTCTTGCGATAATTGATGTAAACTACAGTTTTAGAAAACCATTGCCAGATCGAAATTACGTCACAGGAATACAAATAATGAGCTAATATTTACATTAACGTTTTACAAATCTATTAGCTACTATTCAAATCGAGCATAAATTATCTTAAAATCACCTTATCTCAATTCACAGTAGTATCTATCTAGTATCAAATCGTATTTATTTGAACACTAAGAGGTAAAAAAATTCCAATAATTAGGTTGACAAAGTCGTCTGATAAGAAAAATGAATATACTCAACGTGTTAACCGTATGGCAAATTCGTGAAGTACCTCGTAGTTTTTATCCAAAAGTTTATGTAAGATAAGATACCGCTTTTATTCTTGAAACATAGGAGCCAAAAACTTTTATGTTACAAAACGACGACCGCGAATCCAGCGACCGTTACGCGGTTACGTACTGTTCAAACAATCGTACCAGGTAAACATTGAAGTTGCTCTCGAAATTTTCTAAACCCGCCGCTACTTTACCAAAGGAAACAATCATCAGCTTCGAGTAGCGTGACTTTCACTCAACGAAACAGTCCAAAAAGTGACATTGGTTTGACAAGCAAGACTAAAACACTTGGATTCAAACAATCCCATTTACGAGCTCATCGTGAACTCTGACCACATGTATCAGCATCCTCGCTTTGAATGAAATAATTTGGTGTCGTTAGAGCCGGCTTACCTTGCATCTCCTGGCGATTATGTTGAAGACCGGCATCTCTTCGGCTTCCTCTGACGCGCACAAAACTGAACACCAAGAACAAAATCGAACTAGGAGGCTAAAGGCCAGCCCTTCTCCTTAACCGAAGCACAAAGTCGCCTGTCGCAGCAGTGGCATATCGAAGTTTCTCGATGATTTCGTTGCGTTGTGTCGTCGCGCTCGGATGCCGGTTCAAATCAATTCAGAGCGCTCGTCATCCTCTCCGGCCTTCTTCTTCGTCTTCTTCTGACAATTGAATTACTCGGGCCTTGTGCGCATTCTATCTCTCTCCCTATCCCTCTCTCACTCTCTTCTCCAGCGCGTCGAGAGCGGAGCATACACTCTGCGTGTATATAGTTCCCTGCGAGTGCGCGTGGCCCCAAAAGAAAAGAGAGGTTGCGCTTGGCTTGCGGCCCCACTTGCTGGACGAATTTTTTGGCTCCTCGTGACACACCGCAGGACCTTAAGCCTGCTTTCTCATTGTCGCGCTCGACTTTTTTTCTTATCCTCTGCACACCGCTTCCTAGAGCCGCTTTGGCTCGGTCGGCCTACTAATTCGAGCTCTCGTCTGTCTCGAAGTGAGCTTTTAAACTTGAATACTGGACACAAGAGAAGCTTTACGATCCCGTTACGGAGGAGTCTTCTGGCAGAACGATGTAGACGTGATGAGTATATTAACAAAGCTGGATAATCTCTTATTCTTTGGATCTCAGCGTTGGCAGGATTAAAAAGTCCTCGGAAAGACTGGACACACACAGCACTTGTCCGATAAATAATCAGTCTCTACCGATCTCAGCGGAATCGTTAAATAGAACTAGCTGGGCGAGATCGATTTGATTTTTCATAGCCGGCTGTCAAGGACAGTTATCGTTCTCGCGAACGCATCGATATCGATGCTGAGTAGTTTCACTTTATAAAAGCGCGCGCCCTCGAATTCAGCCTCATCGCTCTTGCACAAGCGTTCATTACTCGCCGGGAATTATAATCGTCCGCGCTCACTCTTCAATGTCGACTCCGCCAACTGTTTCTCTCTGACGGTGAAATAACGTTGATCCAGCGAACAATACGCACTGAAATTCGCTCCGCCTGGGACAACTCAGCAGACGACAACACTGGCTATCAAGCGTCTTCTTCTTTTCTTCTGCTATCGCACACTGTATATGTACCGAGAGAAACGCCGTCGTCACGGTGTCTATAGGAACTTGGATACCTCTCGAAGCGCACGCCGAGCGAGGAGAAAAAATAAATAAGGGGAACACAGATCGGTAGGTATACGGGAAGAGAGACGAGCGCGAACCGAGCGCCTCGCCGTCACTCTTCGCTCTGCATCATCTCTCTCTCTTTCTCTCCCTCTCCGCGAAGAAACGAGAGACTCGCGCGCTCGCGTGTGTGTGTGTATACACAAACGCCTGCTCCAGAGCGCGCACCTCGGCTCGCGTTATCTCGCTCTGTCTGGCTTTACGTGTGTGTATACGAGAGCGCGGGCGCTTGCCTGTGCCCCCGCGCGCGATTAAAAAGCGACGCCTTATCTCTCGCTGAGGTGCGAGAGACGCCTGATGTGTTTGTAGTAGGCAGCTCTCTCGCTCTTTCTCGTCTTGCTCGCGTGTATGCGACTGTTTGAAGACGTGATTTACGCCGCTGATATGCAGACAGAGAGAGAGAGAGAGAGAGAGGAGAGATAATGAGCGCTCGAGCGCGCTGCCTTTTTCAGTTTCCAGAATTCCAACAGGTAGCTCTCTTTTTTCTCTGCTTCTTCCCCTGCACTGATGTTTTTTTATGAATAATCACACTGCCAATCTCTCCCCCTTCGAGCTGCGACGCCCACTGGCGTGAGTCCTGCACACTTGTGTCTATCCAAGAGTTGGAAAGTTCCGAATGATTCAATCGGATCTCCAAATTTCCCACTTAATGTCCGCGACGCAACGCTTTGCGCACTTTTCGCAAGGCAGAAAGCGCGGTATTCAGTCCATAGATAAGCGACACGTGTGCCTGGAGCACATGTAGATTGCGCGCGCGTTGCGTCCAAGGCTGCCACTGCAAACGTGCCGTTCAACCGTTCTCCGCGGCTCTTCGATACGATTCCTATATATTTCTTATATTTCTTGCGGGAGACGATCGAGCAGCGATATAGGCTCGGGTATAGCTGCCACTGATAAAGCCGAGCTGCTTATTATTCTTCGGCTGCGTGTATAAACTATGTAGACAGCGACACGCTAAATCGGTAGCCGCGACTATGCACACTCAGCCAGCCAACTTGTACAGCTGTAAAAGCCGAGCGCTCTCAACCGGCAGTCATCCCACTAAATTAGACCAGTCCACTTTGAAGCCGGCTCACTTTTTCTGACAGAAAGCTGAAAACAACTGGCGCTCGATCGCGAATTCTCGCTGCGAACACTGTATGTATATACTAGTAAGCGGCGATCGGCACACGCGGCAGTGTGTCCCGCGTGCTCGCGTCGTCTGCGAGAGAGCGAGCTGTGTGTATATACTCTCGCTGGCGGTGCTCTCGCTCTACTCCCGCGCGCGCTCGCGCGTGCTTCGAAAACGTAAAGAGAGAAAGAGAAGCGCGCCCGAGCGCCGCCGCCGCCGCCGCCGCTGCGAACGCGATCGGATGGAATCGCTCGGCTCGCTGAGTCGCTCCCGCGGCCGGGACTTTTTTTCGGTAGTCTGAATGCTTGTGTGGTTGGCCGGGAGATAAGAGGGGGTTTTAGAGAGCTGGGAGTCGTTGGATTGATTGATCGAAACGGCGAGTGATTTTTTTTTTTTCCACAGGAGGATTTGAAGAAGCGGTTTTTAATTTATGAGGTGGGTGTGATTTGTGTTTTGGGAACGTTTGGAATGAACGAGGGAGATGTTCGTATGTTCGTTTGACAGTATTATTTGCTTTGTTAATTATGTTGAGTTCATAAATTTCCTTCGACTGTTTTATTTTATGAGACTTTTGGAAATTTTATACTTTTTTTTTATCAACATTCTTGATCGAGCGCCGATGCTATCTGAACTTTTTCTACTCTTCTCGCTTTCCGCCAAGTGTTTACTTCCCCTTTTCCGAGCACTGAACTCTCTATTGCTTTAATACTAGATAGATAACCAGTTCGTTTGACTCTTCGAAACTTTTGAATGACCGCGTAGTTACGACATTACAGTTTTTTTCTATTTCCAGTTTCACGACCGACATAGATAAACATATTCTTAGCTATAATTATCCCTACCAATTGTTGAAAAAAAAAAAATTTACTTGTTCGAATTGCACCAAACGCGCATATAACTTTCGTTGTTATCACTTCCTTTCTTTTCACGCGACCAGACTCGACGGCTGAATTAACCAATTGCGCGTCGTGAAAGTGACGCGGACTGAATTGCAGGAAAGATTAAATCCCTTTGTGCGACCCCCGACCTACGTAGCCATTGACGCTTTGGAATTTTTCAAAAGCGGTAGACTTTTTACATGCCTTGATTATGTATTAATTAACAAATAGTAAAACAGTCCGAATTCAACTTATTACTGATTTTTATATAAACAGTTATGAAGTTCTATTTATGTTCAGTCAATCTTATAAACATTATAATAATTTAAATAAAACGTTCTGAACATAATTATTCGTTTTCAGTTTTTATTTCATAAAAGAATTTCTGCAATAATAATTGTTTAAATAACAAATGCATGAAAACTTTTGAAAAAAATTGAGAGAATCATATTTTTTAGGATTAAATAAAAAAAAACATTTTTTTTTAAGCACGTAGTTATATATTTTACCTTCCATGAAAATCTTTCTTGAGTTTAAAGAAATGCTAATGACTCAGCACATTGTTTCTTGGTAAGTATGACGTAAAGATGGAATAAGAGATACTATTAAATTAAATTAATTCATTAATCATCCTACTGGCAAAAACGATTACAATAAACTTTCTTTATATTGCAAACTTATATTTATTTATTCATGAATATTTGTGCTACTTTTTAAATTATAATGTAAAATGCATTTAGAAAAGTTTAAAATTCGCAATGCAAAATTTACAACTTTTTAAACTTATATTAAAAATCGAAACTTTAAAAAATATAAGATTAATGTAAATATTAAATTGAATATCAAATAAATCGATAAGTCTATTTTTAATGCTAAAAGAAAATCAAATCGAATCTTAATTGGCCCAGAATTCCAACATGTACCACAATCTGCAAACGCTTTTTGTCAAGTGCACGCGGACGTACCTTGACCAAATTACACGCTAATATCTCCACGCTACAATTAGAACTTGACGGTGTGTAGTTGCTGGTCGCCAACTGTCTCCAATTATGTCTTAAAATTTTTTATTCAACTGTTACAAACAGTCTATTTCTTTGAGTAATTAATTTTCCTCATAAAAATTACTTAAAATATTCATATAAATTATATAAAAATTAATTAAACAAAATGTCTTGAAAAATTTTGTTTACAAAATGACAGGGATTTCCAAAAACCATTTCTATTTTTAATATTCTGTATTACTTTGTAGAACAATAAAATAATCATTTTATGTCAATTTTAAAAAAGTGCAGTCTCATGAGTCAAATTTCGATTGAATCCATTCGACCGCTGAAGCGTCAAAACTTTTTTCATCATCGTCGTGTTTTTCTCAATCGACCTTTTTACACGTAAAGCGTTCACGTAATTGTTCGTATCCTTCTGTTCAAGAAACGACTGTTTGAGAGAGATTCTTTTGTTCGCGCATAATAGCTGGACTTGAAAATAATTTTTTCTTCGCATATAATTTTGAACCCACGGACTTTGGAACCTGCGCACATATCCTTAAGAGATTGGCGTGGACGAGAGAGCCCCGACGTAAAAAGAGATACCCGACAGAAATGAGTGGGGAATCCCTTTTTACGTAACGTTCCGAAGCGCACTCGGTATATATGGCTTCAACGTAACCAACAAAAATTTTACGGTTCGTCTGCATGCTGTATACTGCATGATGTATGCATTGAAACTTACAAGGTTCCAGTCCCCGGATAATGGATTTTTACAAAACTTTTTGAGGTCTCTTTTGGCACTAGAAGATGTAGAAAAATGTTTACAGTTTGATGTCATAGGCTCTCTATTCTTAAAAACATGATAAGTAATATTTTATTTCATCATAAAGATCTGCAAGTTGGAGTTATAAAGAATTATATTAATTCGTAACTAATTTTCAACTAATTCAGCGCTGCTAATTGGTGTAGAAACATAAAACGTAAATATTATCTAAACTGAATGAAATTATCTTAAATTATAAAAATTAAAACTTATTATGGGAATGAATTTATTATTTGCAGACTACAAAAATTGATGAAAATGAATTATTTTATTAATCACAGCAAAACCAGTCAAAATATGTTACTCAGATCTCGAATTTAAATTTTGTAAACATGTTCGTTACTCGACCTAATCTTTGAACACTGACTAATCATCTCATATTACTACAAAAAACTTAGTAATAATTTTTTCATGTTTTTACTAAAGACAATAAACATTTACCATGTTTCAACAAAAACATTTCTTGTTTTAAGCTTACCACTTGTATGTAATTAAAATATTTTATTAAAAATTAAATAATAATAAAATAATCAAGCATATAGAAAAGATAAGTTTAGTAGTAGATATCTCAAAGTCCTTAACTTTGAGATACCTACTTCGATTCAATTTCGATTACTTCAAATTTAATCGATGTTTATCTCATTTCTCATTGCAATGTCATAATGATGGTTTTTGTTGTGCCAAATAATTTGAAATTCCACTAATTTTATACTATTTGAAGGGACGCGTGTTTTTTAGTTCAATTATTTAGTTCATTTTGCTTAAAATAAAAATTACAGAACTAATAGTACCAAAAGTTAAATATAACCCCGAGTATTAAGCAATTACACATAAAATCGGTCAAAATTCATGCTTCGTTGTCCCGTATGAAATCCATTCAAAACCATACTCAAAATTCCAGGGAAATTCAGGGAAAAATTCCTGCCAAACTATACAATTATTTTGGAATGTCTGTTAGAAATAAAAAAAAAAACCCGTGAACCACATCGGGCCCTCCACATACACACCTATAACTACACATATTCACGCACGAGCAAACATACGCATGAACACACACACACATAAAAATATACACACATACCACACACACATCAAACATAAAAGAGCAATCGCGACCGGTTACGCGCTTACGCGTCTTTCGCATTCAAGGCTCACTTTTCGGCAGCGAATAACGGGACCGGAAGCGTGTCAACGCGGAGCTGTTTGTTTTTTTCGTCTCTCTCTTTCTCTGTCTGTCATTCTTTCTCTCTCTCTCTCTCTCTCTCTCTCTCTCTCTCTCTCTTACTGTCTTTCTCTCTCGCTTCGCGGTATGGTTTATCGCTAGCGCGAATCGCACGCGCGTGTCGAAAGAGAGAAAAGAAAGCGCCCGCGACTTATAATTCGATCGTTCGTAGGCGAGCCGCGGAAAATTACGATCGTCTGCCTCTCTTTTTTCTCGTTCTTTATCCCTGTATATACGCTGAGAGACGACAAATGTGCTTGTGCTTGTGCGTATAGACCTACGAACAGAGGGCATTCGTTTGCTGAATTTTGGCTCTTGTAAATTTCACCAACTTGGCGCGTTGGTTTAAGCAGAAGTAATTAGTTTTAAAATTTTTTAGTATTTTAAACTTTTTTGAGATATATTTTTACTTGGAGTAATAGTATTATATTTACAGTTTTACAGAGTGCTTAAGGTAATCTTATCAGTGTACTTATAGATATTCCATTGAATTATGTGTTTTAATCAGGGTTACATTTTCCTGCAATGTAATTAAGCAAGTTTTTATCATTACCTATATTATCTAATCCCATGATAATTGACAGTAATTATTCAAATTTTTTTCAGAATAAATAAACATTTTTAAGAACCGCTCACTTCGTAGCTACTAAAAAGTGTTTTTTACCCATTAACTGCTTACAACAGCAATATAAGGCGAAATTTGCAACTTTCTTGGAAAATTTACGCTGGGCTCAAAACGCGTGTGCATTCGCATTGATAAACCGCGCGCGAATCAGGCTATGAGCGTGTGCGCGCCACTTCAAAGACATCGTAAACTTTGCGTTAAGAAAACAAGGCACGCAATTGCGTGCAAACTAAGTGTCAGGGCCACATATATTTGCCGGACGCTTATAGGAGCGGGATCAAAAGTGGGGGCAAGTGCAAAATAGAAAGAGAGAAGCCGGCAGTTTGTCCAGTAATCCGTGCACTATTTTTTTTAAATCCACACCTTATTTGTGCGTTATGTAAATAAGATGAAATATTAACGCACTGAATAACTTGTCAAACTTTGTAAAATATTGATTGCTTTTTTTACAGTTTTCCAATAATTGTTTAATATGATTTACTTTAATGTATCAGTTCTTTTAATTTATTGTGGTTCATTAAATATAAATTTAATATTCAACCCTTTATATTTTCTAATTAAGACACTATAATTATTTCAAAGTCGGTTCCTTCAGATCATTAATGACTTCATAAATATTTAAAACAGTGCAAATCCTCTTTAATACATTCTTGAATAGGTAAAATTTAAAATATAACTCTTTGGACGACGTTACACTTTCGAAAAGTGCGTTTAAAGTTCTATATAGCTCATTTAACCCCGGCTCCCTTACATAAATGTGCGCGCGGAATAGCAGTGTACACATCTTTTCTCGACTTTCGCGTCTCTGAGCTGTTTCTTCTCTCCGCGAGGCAAATGAAACTTTCATGAAATTGGTAATGGGACTTGAGCGACGTTTACATGGATTTTTAGACTTTTCTCACTACTTTTTAACACTTTTTTAACTTCCTCCAAAGATTTTCCTTCACTTTGTGTATGTACTTGTTGATAAGGAAAACAAAAACTAGACGGCGTTAAAAGAAAAACTGTATAAACGCGTTGGAATTATTTATTGGAATTGCTCATTATATGATAAGTATAGGCGTTCATATAATATTCCAATAAATAATTCCAAAAATAAGTTTTGTATTTTATTGCTATGCTGTGATTGTGAAAATGTGGTATTACTCATTACTTATAAGCACATTTTTTAGTAAATATTTTTTCTTTTGCATAATGCAATTAATTCAACAAAATAAATATTTTTTTTTAATTTATGAAATGTATTGGATAAATAAAATCTTTAAAATATTTTTTTAATTTGAGAACATTTAACAAACAAATCAATATACATTTAATTAGCATAACTTTTAGAACAATAACTGTTTAACCCGCCAAATTATTCCATGGTTTCCCATGGTAACTAAATAGTCACTTATTCATGTTTTCGAGAAATTAATATTTGTTTAAATTTGTGCACGAGATCAAAGAAAACAAGTTGAAACCTAACATTTAGGTAATTCATTTAAACTTTAATTATCAATGTAATTATGATTATTACTTTGAAATATGCTTTTTCCTCAGAGTGCAAATGAATTAATTGTTTAAGGAGTTTGAAAAGTAGATTTATTCTTCTTTACAGTTTTTGCTAATTTTTAAAAAATGGAAATTTAAAAAATCGAAAGCTGCAAAATTACTTCAAATTCAAAATACATTTGATTCTGAGTATTCAAAAGTTTAAAATCATTTCCAAAAGGAATATTTATATTTTACTTTTAAAGCATCGCTAAAAGAAAGCTTTTGCCCAATTTTTGATTTTTATTCGCGCGCAGCATTTTTGTATAAACAGCTTTTTTTGCTCGAGAGCAAAAATAAACTCGAAAAGTCTGGGTCAAGTGATGTATGTACGTTTATACAGAGCCTCTGATTTTGCTCATTGAATTTCATGAAACTCGCGCGCAAAGGACGCGAAGGAAAAATCGTATAGTTCGCCAGAAGGAAATTCATAATTGTTTCGCATCAAGTACGAGAGCCTCGCACGTAAGAAAATCGCTTTCAATTATCAATGCCAGCTAAGCGAATCTTGCCGATATGACGCTGCAGAAGAATCGACCGGTTCGGCTCACATCCGCGCACGCTTTGTAAGCTCGGAGAAGAAAAATGAAGCCTTAACCCATTATTTAAGGGGTTTAATTTTGCAGCCAGGGGAGAGATAACGACCACCGTAAGCGCATCGAGTGTTTCGTAATGTACGCAAAATATGTATTATTCGACTGGCCGAAGGAAAACAGTCGTGCTGCGTTGAATGCTGAGAAATAAATGTTTACAAAAAAGTCTAAGTTTTACTTATGTTTTAGTCAGTCATGGAATTTTTTTTTTACAGGTTTTTGGTTTATCTTTGACAAAAGTAATGTTTACTATTTCCTTTTTTAAATTACGTAAACAGTAGGGATAGTTAGTTTGATGATCTGCAATTGCTTTGCTTGCGTTTACATTTTATTGACGTTGGATAACGAATGTGAAACATACTATGATTCATAAGTCAAGAATGCAGAACAAATTTGATTAGACAAAGAATTTAAATATGTTTTTATTACTTGAGCTTTAGTTACTTTGTAAAATTAAAGTATAATATTGTTAATTAATAATTGTAACTTGACATTGCTGAATTCAGTATTTGACTTAAAACAAAAACAAAAATTGATTTTAATTTTGTAAACAAATACTGCAGACCATTTTAGATGCGATTGAATTATCTACGTTATTATTAATATTTAAGCTAATTTAATAATTGACTTAAGTTCTTTAAAAAAATTGAAAAATTAATATCATTATAATTAAATGAAAATTATCTTAGGAAAATTGAACATTTGATAGTTAATAAATCAATCTTAAAACTAAAAGATATATTCCTTTACTTAAATTTTCCTCAGTGAGAAGCATGGATTCAATATTTATAGGTCCTATATTTTCAGTTATTGGCATCAATATTACATAATTTTTTAGAGACTTTCTTGAAATTTAATTGCATTTATATCAATTCTTTTGCGTTTTTACAAAGCTTGGGTACATTTTTATAAATTTTGAAACAGCTTTAAATCATTGGTAATTAGGATGTCTGTATTCAACATCAGCGTTAACAGTTACATGTCTTCGAATCCGCTATAACAGACAATAAGTGTTAAAATCCAGCCAAATACGAAAAAGTTTCAAAATCGATTGCAAATCACTTGTCAACATTCTCCACTCTACCCTCACTAGACGTATACAGTTGTATTGTCCTCCCAATTTGGCCTTATTTCCATTCTACCCCGAAGCAATCTTAGATTCACAGGATGTAAACGCATCAGCATCTTACAGAATTGCCTATACGAACGTAATGGTAGAAAGAAAAAGAGGAAAAAGGTCAGAATAAGGCAGAGAAGAAGAGCAAGAAAGAGCGAAAGGGAGAAATGCATCGGACAGCCGCGAATCTACTTTGTCCCGCGAGCTCTGAAGTTGATCCATTATTCAGAAAGGAGACGGAGGACAGAAAAGAGAGAGAGAGAGAGAGAGAGAGAGAGAGAGAGAGAGAGAGAGAGAGAGAGAGAGAGAAGCAAGCTGGCAAACGAGATTGGAACCGTTTGAAGAGGCTCAAATATTAGCCCGGCCGGACCTATTCTTCGTCTCGAGACGTCTGAGACTTTTCTTCGAACGCGCACACCCCTTTACGTATGTATTAGGGGTCCCTCTGTCGGCCCTTCTGCACTTCAACCGCCTTCTATCCAGCCTCTCTCTCTCACTCTCTTTCTTGACCTATGCTCACTGGACTTTTAATTTTCTCGCTCTAGACGCAAGTAAGATCGTCACTCTTTTTATATTTTTTAGAACCCGAGAGTGCTGCTGACCTACACCTTCGATTTTTTCAAAAAGAGACTGGTCTGGACGTTTTTGAGAGGCCAGAATTCGAAGAAAATGTTGTACTAAAAGTTATTATGCCTTATAGCATATACTTGTAACTAATTTGAGACTTTAGGATACTTCTGTGGTTTCCCATGCTAATTGAATAAGCCTATTCGTTTGTCGATTAAGTTTTTATTGTTCTTGGAGGTTAAGGAGCCTTCTTTCATAAAAAATTCATATTTATATAGGAAAATTTATATTTAAGATATATCGTAATGTCGCTAAGAAAATAAATCCAGTTTTGATCAATCAGAACGAAAAACATATTTCCTAATCTATGAAATATAAATAATTTAGCTTTTCTAGCTTATCAAAATATTAAAATTTTTATTTCTGTTCCATTTTATTATTACATCATAATTGTATGTTTAGAAATAATTTTATTTCAGTTTTACAAAATATTTTACAGTAGTAATTTAAAAAATAAGGACTTATTTTAATGAATACAATCAAAACTCTTTTCCTCTTATAAATCAAAACAAGAAAAAACATAAGATCACAAAAGACTTACTGCAAAAACACAATCACCCGACGAAATTGTACAAACTAATCTTAACCGACGATCTCGAATCTCTTCCACGATAAAAATCCTTCCTATCCCACACGCGTACGTATACACAAACGCGCGCCTCTCTACATCTTTCGCGGTAAAAAAAAGAGGTTCGCCCTAAAGCGCTTTCTTATCGCGCTCTCTTCATTCTCTCTCCGCATCTCTCTACTTTTCGCCTCGAGGTTTAGCGCAAAAAAAAAATCTGGAGCACGCATCGTCATCGCCGCTGTATAATATTGCTACGCAAAAGTTGGACGAGGTAGACTTGTCTCTACCTCGCGTCGCGAGGCTCGCTGATAAATGGCGCGAACACGAGGAATTCATAATCTCAATGCTTGAGTGGGCTTCGATTGCCTCTCGCTGCTTTTTTTCTTCTTCTTTCGGTTGATTTTAATTCCGTCGATTCAAATGTATATGTATACGTTCGATCTACTCGGTCTGAATCTAGATTGGTGACACAGACCCGGGGTCGACGCACCGAGATTTGTCGTTGTAGATGCGATCGGTTTACGAATTCGATAAAACGGACGCGCCCAGTTTTGGAAGTTGATCTTGATGCTTTCTGCTTTGATTTGGATTTCTTTATAGTTGGGTGATTAATTGCGAAAGGGATTTTGCCATACTAAATTTTAATAAATTTGCACTCGTATTGGTAAATTTTTTTCATTACTAGGTTAGGATATTAGTTTATTTTGAATAGTTGGTACTTTATGACAAGTAAATTCTTAAGTATATTTATCTTTTGTACTCAAAAATTTGAAATCGTGTTCAAAGTTATTATTAAAAATAATATAAATGATAAAATTGCAAATATTTTATGTATTGCTATTTTTTCAAATTAGAAAATAGTTTAATAAAAACTTTTAGTTAAGTTTTAATGCAATACTATTAAACTGATATATGCATTTATTTTTAAGCAACTTGATTAGAAATGAAAGTAGTATGTGGGTTAAATAAGCATAAAAACTTCAATAATCTAGTAACTGTTACACGGCAATATGTGTTAATTTCGTCTAACTTGCAAAAAGGGGTTATTTGCTGTACTAGACGTTTTTTGCACTTTCTTGAGGTTCATTGCGAGTAGCAAAAACTTTCATTCGAATCATAATAGACGGCGGATCTTCTCGCGCTCACTCTCTTTCTCTCTCTTTTCCCTATACCTGCCTCTTTCTCTCTCTCGCTCCTTTTCTCTATACCTCTTTCGCTTGCCCCTTCCCCACTCTCTATCCCACCCTCTATTTTAATCAAGAGCTACAAGAAGTAGCTTATGAAACCAGAAACTGTGATACACTTTTACCACAAGGTTATAATATCTTTGTTGATGAAATATTTTAATAATTCACAAATATAAAATAAAAAATATAGTTTAATTGGCCACCTCTTGATCGATAATATAAATTAGAGAATGTATTAAATGTTTTTTGAATATTATTGAAACTTTCACTTTATTAAATATGAAAATAATGTTCAAGATTGAAAATATTTCATAGATTTGAAAAAGCATTGAATATTACATTTTTGTTCTTGAACATAGTTTTCAAAAGAAGAAAAAGTCAATTTTATTTTCAATAAAGTTCAATTACTTTTGATACGACAACATAGCTTCAGTTTATCAAGAATTCTATTAAATTTGTTGCACCATATTTTATATTTAAGCTGAACAATATATTACGTAAAGATTATTAAGTTTGAAAATACTCAACGAATTATACCAAATACTCAATGTAATCAAAAAATATTATTTACTAATTATTTAAGAAAATGTACACTCGAAGCGTCAAGAATTTGAAAGTCAAGCCATTATATTTACGAAGTATTATTAAAGACGAAAAGCTCACTAATAGTATTGGGCTTTACGTGTAATTATATTAGTTATCAAACTATACGAAAAATAAATAGAAGGTAGCAGTTTCATTTTCTTGGTAAAGCAAAATTGCAGTCTAATTTTATCAGAAAGTAATTTCCTTTCTTCATTATTCTCAAAATTGAAGTGTCTAAAAAGCTGTTATTAATTTCGTACAATCCTTAACTAAAGATTCATATTAATTTATATGTTAACAAACTGCTAATTATAGCAAAATTTTAAATGTACATAAAATTCATAACTTTAAAAGCATCCAATTGAAAAACAGAACTCAAAAAAACCTACTTATATTTTCAAGCGCGCATTAATCGCTACAATAACCTAAACAAACTAGCAAAAACCACAATTTTTCACTGCCAAGTTCTCGATATTAATTTAAACTTTTCACATGTTCTCTTGAATTCTGACTGGTAATACCCGCAGCGCACGCGTCAAAAAATAAAAAAAAAAAAGAACGCGTCGGAGCGCAGAGTCGATGACTCTCCGCCTTCTTCATTACCCCATTTAATTATCGTGGCTTGTGTGCGCGCGCGCCAGCTCCGGCTTTCGAAAAATGACGAACTAACGAGCGGAGCAAAGCCTTTTTTTAGAAAAGGCCTCGTTCGCGCACTTCCACGTTTGGCTTCTACTTAGCGCGAGCGCGACTCCTTTCGCAGCGAGTGCGCCTTTGCACCTTTCGAAAAATGTTTGCCAGGAGGAAAAAAACGGGGGAGAAGTAGTTAGTGAGTGCGTTTATGCGTGCCTGCAAGCTCGATGAGCGGTTTACGATTGTTTTTTCTTGGTTTTATCGTAATTGCGAGAATTATTGAAGAGAGTGCGAGCGCGCGAGGGCATTGAGCGAGTTTTCCGCGTTGTGACGCTGCTGAAGCAATTAGGGGACCACCCTGCTACGAAAGCCCGCAACTCTTTATTGAATTTCTATTCTCAAATTATATTTTTATTTATTTATTACTTTCTTTTTGAAATTTCTTTCGGTGAATAGGGGATTTTTTGCTTTGTTAACTTTTTCCGAGTTTATTATTTTGCATCAAAATCTAAGCATGATGTAGTAGACGTCAAGTTCTATTATCAATTACTTATTTTATTATGATAAAATGATGGAGCTTACTAACTGAACATGAAATTTTCAAGCTTTATTAAATTTTTTTTTAATTTTTATTTTGCTCTACTTTTTCAGATCTGCCTAATTATTTATAAAATATTTAACTACAATAATATTTGAGATTATTTTTAATTAAAACTACAATTTGACGCTCAATTTTGAAATAATAAAAAAATTATTATTTTGTAATAAAATTTATTAAAATTAAATTACATGCCTTACATAATATATTTACCAAGAGTAAAGTAAAATTGCAATTACGTCTATCAAGGTTTTTAAAAGAGGTGCAATAATTTCAACATAACAGTTTTTGTTGTTTTTAATTTAAAAATCAAACTAAAAATTATCAATTCGTTTCTTTTTCACTGCAATAACCCGTCAAAGAATCAGATCATGCATATCATACATATTACAAAATACGTCAAACGTCCAAACTTTCATCTCGTGTATGTATGTGAAATATAACGCGAGTACATACGTCATTCGTGTTTCGTTGGGACGCACAAAAATTCTTCCGTCATCGTTTTCTCACGCGGGTCACAATATATACATGCGGTGGTCTCTTTAATTGAAGTACGCGCGTGTCACGCCTCAATTGACGCTCTTTAAAGTGAGTAGCCGTGCCTTTCCATTTAGGTTGTGCAGGGTGAGGATGATTTGAAGCAAGAGTTTTCCTGCTTTTAATGCGAGACACATATTGTAGTCTCAAAATCATTTTGGAAATTGGACCCACTGAGCTCTCAATTTTGTTGTATCTAGATAATTCAGTCAATTTATTCTTATATGTCATTATAAAAGAGGTAATCTTTTCAGAATTTGTTTTTAGAATTTGTTTTAAATGATTTTATTACTGACAGGAATTACTAAAGTATATTACAATTTAAAAAATTAAAATTTATGTTAATAAAAGAATCTAATTTTGATATGGCTAGGACATTTTCGCTCTAAATTTTGAATAACTATAAATAAATACATTAAATAATGCATCTAATAATAGTAATAATTAATGATTTAATTATTTAACAATTTGATAAATATTAAAATTACACAGATAAATTGATCTTTA
>UELX01002439.1:0-31138 GCA_900480035.1 Eupelmus urozonus | reverse complement strand
TTGTTTAACGGGGGGGGGGGGGCAGTTCAAAGTAGCGCTCATCGCGCGCGCACCCATTTCCGCGGCCTACTAACCGCCCGCCGCGAGCTCGTCCATTTCGTCTTGGGTACTTATATATATATACATGTACGTGTGTATATGTTGCTGCTGCTGCTCTCGTGCGAGATGCAAAGCCAAGATGAGACTGCCTGCGCGCCTTTCCCCGCCGCGATGTATAAACATCTTACATAAAGCATCATCCTTCTGCCGTGGGCTGATGAGAGGGGAAAATGTAGTTTGTGTATGTGTTTGCGTGGTACATGGACTGGATTAGCTTTTGCCGAGGAATTTGATGGATTGTTGAGAGGATTTTGGTTGAGGTGTATTTTGGTAAAGTGAGCGATTGAGTGTGGTAGCGCGATTATTTTTGGAATTTTATGTTTATGGAAAGTTTGATTAATTGCTGGCTTATTTTTGGATGTTACTAAATAAAGGTATTAAAATTTTTAATTGTAGAAATCGATAAAGTTAAGAATAAAAATTGGTATATTAATGGTTAACGATATTTCCGGAAAAAATTTGTAAAAATTTCTATATTGTCTTATAAATGGTGTAAAAATCAAAAAAGTTTCCAAACTTTTTAAAAAGTTTAAATAGATTCATTAGAATTTTTATTATAAATCAAAATGATTTACTGAAAGTTTAACAAAATTCCCTAAGATGTATATTAGAATCATCGTTTTCTGAGCTTTCAACCTGGTACCGCTTTTCAAAAAACTTTTTTCTCTCTATACCACTCAAATAAACCATTCACGACAAAACCAGCCAACATCGCCATCAGTTCACCTTCCTAAACACAAGCTCTCCCCGCCCCTCCTCCAAAAAACCATACTCCAAAATCTCAATCCAACATTCAGCAAGCCACCTCAACCAGCTCCAACATCGCGCGCTTTCTCCCAGCTAAACAAAACTCACCACCAATCTACCTCTCCCCTCACTCCCACACCCATCCAGCCGATAACGCCAAAACCCAACGACCACTATGTATATACACCTATCCACCTCCTATACCCGCGTGTCCGATTGTATTATAACCCCACCTCAGCAACCCACCTACATACCGATTTTTCGGCTCTCCTATATCTATATACCCACTCTCCACACGCACGATCACATACCCACACACACACACACATAGCTATATCTAATGGGGGCCCGATGGAGCCCGCAGCAGCAGCAGCAGCTCTCCGCGCGCGGCTCTCTCAGTGTTAACGGCCTTGCTCGATTATGTAGGTCACGAAACAAGGTCCCAGGCAGAGCTCTGCGAGAGAGTCGCGCGCGCTCGCGAGCCGAGAGAGAGAGAGAGATGGATGAAAGAGAAAGACGGAGAGGAGCGCGAGCAAGCAAGAGAGAAAGACAATGGGGGCTTCTCGCGCGCTGTGTGCCTTCTTTTTTTTTGCGCCCGCGAGGGGATCGCTTTTCTAGGTTATAGGTGTATACGAGCGGCTTCCGCGATATTAAGAGAGAGATGGGATACTGCGGCTGACCCTTGCTGAGAGGTGGTGGGTATGGATGCAGGAAGTGGGGGATATGGTGGTTTTTGGGTTTGGTGATGGTGTAGTTGCTGGATGTGTGTGTTTTATCTGATGGTTATGGTCGTTAGAATTGGCGTTTAATGAGGGTACGGTTTTGGATGCTTGTTAACGATTTAAACGTCTTGGAAGCTGGGTTGATGTGGTACCATGTGACTTTTCACGTGAGGATCGCTTACATTGGAAATTAACATAAAGTTTTGAATTTTTATAATGAAACTTTATTAACGATCTTCATAAGGAACCGTACTTATAAGTGACTGAATGAAACGCGCAACGAGGCCGGTATATATCTCACCGATCGCATATAGTCTTACCGATCGGTACCGCCACTTTTTACCGGAGCGCACCGCGTCTACTTCATTAACTCGATTATCCTAAACCAACATTTTCTCTAAACGTCCAAACACTCTAAAATTACACTTTATTTGCGCGCCGCGGTAATTCGAAAAACTACCTCTTAAAGAAAAACTACCAACAGCTGTTGCTACATTACCGCAATCTCTCAAATAACTTTTTCACTCTAATTTTAATCGCCAGCCCGACGACCACCTCAACCGCTCGCGAAAATTAACCTCTAACGCGCTTTTAACGCTTTTAATTTGGTGTATACCCTCGATTTCGCGAGAGCGCGCGGTGTGAAACCGCCTCTGAGAGATGCGCCACGATATACATATGCGCGCGGCTTTTATGCGCCCGAGAGCGATGAGAACTTTACCACGGAGAAAGAAGCAAGCGCCGGCATAGTAAATGTTCTACACGGAGCCGGCCGTGAAATTCCAAATAAGTAGGTAATGTGTGAACCTCGTTTCGTGTATGTGTGTGGATGGTTGGATGTGTGCTGAGTTTTCTTGGGTAATAACAAATAGTTGATATTAAGGTGATTGTTGTTTGAGTTGCGGATTCTGCAGTTTGGAATTAGCGGAGGTTGGGTGGTTGAGGAATGAGTGGAAATTGGATGGTTAGTTAGTGGTTGTGGGTTAGTGTGTTTTATTGAAAAGTAAGTTTTTGGATTTATCTGATAAAGAGCTTTTGAGGTTGAAATTTATGCGCGACTTTTCTGATGGTAATAAATTATCTAAAATTTAAATCATCTAATTTAAAATGCACGGGGCGACTGGAAGAAAGGCGCGATATTTTTGAATTCGCAAGTTAACTTTCCATTCCGTATAAGGAATTTTAAGAATCGTTACGATTTTTAAAGCGTACGTGCTTAACAAACTGCGCGAAGGAATCACTTGGTTCCAGTAGTTTTACGTTAACCATCTGTTGGACTCGAAAGGAAAGCGATGAACATTCATTTAACATAAGCAGAATGTAATTCGAATTTTTTGGGTTTAAAATGTGCTGATTTTATTAAAAATTATTGTTGTACTTTATAATTAATCACGAAAATTATTAATAATTAAAAGTAAAGCAATATTTGTGATACATCGACATAATTATTAATTAATTCAAGTTATAATAGAAAAAACTATATTTCATGATCTACTTTTATTAAGTTTATTATATAACATTAATATACTTGTATACTGAAAGCTCGTGCATCAGATAAATTTTTGTTCTGTAAACCGCCTTATAGTTACATGTTGTGCTAATAAATTTTAAATGCCGATTACAGATCTTTATTCTTTAAGAAAAATCGGTAAAAATTTCTATTTTTATCAAGCAAATGTAGATTTTACATCTCGTTATGCAAAGTTAATATAATTCAATATTTCATGAAATTTAAAAATAATGTATTATTTTCGATTTATATTTATTTTATTCATAGCCCGAGTGCGTATCTTTTGAGCGCATTCCACAATCGTTATTATTCATGAACTTCTTGAAGAGAAATATAGCGCGTTAAGTGTCTCGCAAGTACCCATCCTCCGATCCAGGATATCCATTGTCAGTGTCATAACCCAGAAACAGAGCTGATTCCAGCATCAATATTTCAATCTTAATATACCATCAATTCATCCTAACAACATCAACAAAAAAAAACGATAACATTCAAATCCTTAAAAAAAAAAATCTCCGCTACCACACATCCAATCCAAAAAAATCCAGCCCAACCTCACCGCCGGTAGCCCCAACCAAAAAATTTCGTCTACCTCCGCCAACACATACCCACACACACACACATATCCCATCAGCCAGCGGCGCAACCAGATCCAGCGCTCGCGTCTCGTATAATACCTACATCCTACCCGACGAGTATATACAGCCGCGCGCTTCTCGGGGCCTACACATCCTGAAGCGCTGCCCGGCCAAAGTGTGCCGCGCGCCTCGCGCTAAGTGGAACAGCGCCGCCGCGCGCCGCTGTGCCTGGCACCGCCGAGAGAAGTGTACCAAGCCTGTATATACCCGCCAAGAGAGTCCGCCTCCCCCCCCCTCCCTCCTTTTCTCTGGGCCGGTGAAAGACTTTCTTCGCGGTTCGAGCGCTCGAAAGCCGAGCTCTACGAGGAGCCGATTTTTGTCGAGGTGAAAGAGGGGTAAGAGATCTGTGTTTGTGTGTGGGATGTGGTTATGGTGCGAGGAGGTTGGTATTGTGGGGGTTATGGTTGGGTTAAGGGGTTATTTGGGCTGGATTTTGGTGGGGGTTGAGGTGGAGTGGTTATTGTGGGTCTGGGTTTCTTGGTTGGAAATATACCGATTTTCTATCACGGTTGGAGAATCGTTAGTTTGAAACAGTTTTTAAGGAATCATGGACTTCTCGAGATTTTTGATAATTGCGGATGGTAATTTTTTTGGAAAAGTGCTGAAGTAATCTTCGATCTAGCTGTAATCGGGAAAGCATGAAACTTCACGATTTCAATTCGGCGGAGATTGAATGCTGATATATGGCTTTGTGGAAAAGGGCCGAGCATCGCGTAGAAGCCGAGCATAAAATTTAAAGCGCGCGCTTGGTACAGCGAGAAACAAGGTTAATCGCATTTTTAGATGATTTTCATCCAAATTTATTGCACTTTCTCCAGCATATTTTTTTTTTTAATACCGGGAATTTTTAAGCACCTCGGAGCCCGGCCAGCTCTTTATCGCGCGCCGCGAACCGTCAAGCTTTTAGCCTCCGACTTTCTGCAAGATAATCGAAATGAATTTTCTAAATCCCATGAAATTCAAATACAGCGCATTAATCACCGAAAATCATTCCCTCATAAAAATCGCGGCACCATCCCGGCATAAATTAATTACTACCTGTCCCGCTCAATGATCCTCGGTACCTACTTAGCAATCCATCAAGTTTCCCTAAACCACCTCTACACCTAAAACCCTGATTCCCTTACTCAAAAAAATCTCTCCCTCTGCACCTGTCGCACCCAGCAAAAAACCTCTACATCAAAATCAAACACACTCATACGCAGCCTCCATGCGAAGAAACCCATAGATGCATCCTCACCAGTACTCAAACCACTTCCGAGAAGAAGAAGAATTCTGGTATTGCGCAATCAACTGCGACTCAGAGGCGCGTATGCATATACATGTACATACTCACTGGCACGGGGCTCATCTGGGGAGCCGAGTCTGGAAACGGGTATATCAAGCGGATCCTCTTCTCTCTCTCTCTCATTCTCCATCTTCGGACCGCCCAAAAATGTGGGTCACTGGCCGGCGGCGCTGCTCTCGCGGGCCGGCTCCTTCCTTTGATCGCCGCCGGGAAGGCGAAGGAGGCAGGAACGAGCTTAACCCCGTTATACATACATACGCGCATTGTAGTCGCTTGGCATTATGTATACCTGCCTATTCTTTGGAATATATATATACATACACATCTCTCTCTCTCTTTCGATGGGTGCGCGCAGTTAATGTAGTCTCTCTCGCTCTCCGAGGGGGGAACACATAGGTATAATATATACCTGCGCGAGTGTGTCTCTTTCCCGATCAGGTGGCCCAGATTCCACGGCTCTCTCGCGCGCGCGCGCGGCAGATGCGCGCTTGTCAATCGCGGTATATATACGGCCAAGTCGGCTGTGTAGACAAGTATGTGTATATGTATATGGACGAGAGAGGAGCGATCGCGGTTTATGAGAGCTGCCGGACATGAGAGCCGTGTGTATGTGTATGTGTGGCTGAAGGCAGGAAATTTGGGGTAAGCTTGGATTGAGCGGACACGCGGCTGACCCCGAAAATGGAGACCTCGAGGCTCTTGGGATGAGCTGGGATTTGATCAGATGCTCGGAGAGTATACCGATTTTTTATCAGGTTTTTCATGTAGGCAAGAACGAAGGTGCTAGTACTTTTTCTCTCAATTAGAGTTTTCAATAAAAATGATAATTCCGAAAAGTTATGCATAATTAACTACGTTATCACGTCTCTCAAACAAACCGGATATAACCCATGCCTCTACAGAACTTCACGCGCATAAGGGTCGACTCGAACAAAAAAAAGAAACAGCATCGTTTAAGGCCGATGTATAAGTCGTTCGCGGTTTAATTTCGGCTCTGCCCTACTAAGAGCCGCTTTTTTTTAGGTTTATTGCGCGCGTGCCTCACAGCTGTTTTGGCGCTCGCATATATACGCGAAAGTCGCCCGACCGGCGCGCGCGCGTGCGACTTATAAGGTAGAAACGGAAGTAGGCATATAGCTACCGATCTCGAGAAGATCCACGTTCTTTGATCCCCAAGCGATGATTTTTGCGAACGTTTTTTTATAAATTCTTAAATTAGCAGAAGGTTGTGTATTTTCGAATGGTTCGAGCGATTTATATTTTCGTCTGTAATTAAATGCTATAGCGAGGAACTTTCTCTAGGCGCAGCCAGATACGCTTGCGTACGCGCGTAAGCGAGAGAGAGTACGTGTGCGTCTGTGGATATTGTATGTTAGTCGATGTTTGAGGTTTGCTTCTTTTTTTTAAGTTAATGTATCGTCGAGTTAAGTTCAAAGAGAGGAGAGATGAAGATTTTTTAAAATTTTGTTAGAATGAAGTAGTAAAATTATGTTGAAGATCGTAATCCAGTAAAAGTTTTATAAATTTCCATATAATATTTGGGTAGTTTAGAGCTGTACAGTAACAGATTTTAATAAATTTATTATAATGACTGAAATAAAATAATGATGAGGAATAAAACTGGCCATTCAAATTTTTTTCATTCATATCGTTTTATTAAAAGTAACAAACATTTATAATTCCACACCATTATTTTAATAACGAGAGAGAAATAAAAGAGCATATTTACATTATAATACAAAAGAATAACAAATACCATGCTACATTACTTTTTTTCACTGCCACAATATTTTCACCAAAAGAGATCAAGAGAGAAAGAGCGAGAGAGACAATCGCCCCTAAAGGAGAGGAAGAAGTAGAGACAAGAAGGATAGGAATAAAAAAAAGTTTAGTAATACACAGATGTGCGGTAACAATCAAATTTTTAATCAAACATCAATATTTATAAATAATTATTTGCTTTTTTCTTGGCTTTATACAAACTAATTAAATTCAAAGTCGCCGACAACGCACACCGGACGAGAGTGACGGACAAAAAAAATTCATTGACAGATAATAAACTTAAAAAGCGTGCGAAAGAATCGTAAGCGCGAAATCCTTCCTGAAGTTTTCGCTACGAAATATATATAATATTCATAATAAAGAACTCTTCGCTTCTTTTTTTTCTGTTTTACTCAACTCGATTATAACACATGTAGAGTTCGACGGGATCAACCGTACCAATATAAACCCTTTTGCTCTCATTCAACGCAAAAAAATCGAGTAAGCTCGATCGCGCGTTACATTTCTTTTTCAAACGTTTGTCGTATGTAATTTTTCTCTCGTTCGTCGAGCATCGAAAGGCAGAGAAAAAAAATAAAAAAAAAAAAAAAAATATTATACACAGTAGTAGCAATAAACACAATGGTGAATTCTCTCTCGATCGGATCGGAACCCGTATGTGTTGGCCTACAATTTATGACCTACTTCGCCGCGCGCGGGCGAAGCGGACGGAAGCGGAGGTAAAATTTTACATTAAAAAAAAAAGAAGAAGAGAGAATTATTAATCGATAAAAACCGACTCAAAAGCCCGGAGTCGTTTTCTGTGCGTACAAGTATCTACCTATATTACACGCAAGTCAGAGGCGGCGCGAGAGTGTCTCTTTTTTATTTTTTAAAGTCCGCGTATCGACGCTTAAAGACAAAGTAAAAATGAGTACTATCAAGTTGAGAGAGGGGTAAAGTATGCAGCTTGTATCTTTCATGTTTTTTTTGCTTTCAATGAGAAAGACGTATGCGCAGGTTCTTTACTTTCTTATAATGCGACAAAATGTACAATAACGGCTTAAGTTAAACTAAAGTAGAGAAGTAGTAAAGGGTGAAAGGTATAGAGTAGAAGCTTAAATAACGCTCGCGATAAAGTAGACTATATTACAACGCAACGAAATATTTTTATACGCGACGAATAAATAACAATAGAGAAGCTAAAGAGAGTATAGCGAAATAAAGGAAATAAAGAGTGGCAGAGAGAAAGGAGAAAGTTTCATAGAGGAATAGATAAGAGGTAAAAAATAATAGCAATGAACTAATTAAAAAAAGAGAGAAAAAAACAGCGCCCCGCGGGTCTGCGCCGGTGTCTCTAACACAACAAAGGATCAACGCAAGGTACATTATGTATAATCAATGCAAGTATTGAACGCCTCGGACTTTGTTCATCGAGTATCATCATCGTCAACACAGTTTATCAGCTTCACGCGCGTATACAAACAAAAAAAACGTCGGCTGTGCAAAGTACATTATAACCTCAAAACGCGCGGGCGCGAGTGTGTGTTTCTGTGTCGTCCTCCCAGTTAGGTTTGCTTCGCTGCGTTGCACGCGAAGCGAGATCGAAGGTCATCATCTTCATATATAATCGCCTGGCTCTCTCTATCGTGATCACATTTGGGTTTCAGAGTTAATGAAAAATTGCATATCTTGTGCGCATGCGCGCGCGCGCGCGCGCCCTCGTACCTCCACGAGATCCCGTGGAGCGCGCGCGGTTCGGTCGACGTCATCGGTATATTATACGTAAGAGAAATCGGCTCGAGAGCATATCGCGCGGAGCTTTCAGACTCCGGCAATTCGTTTACTTGTTTGTCTACCTAGCGCGTTGCGCGACCTAGGGTAGGAGTGCGGATAGTCAAGTTTATTTAAAATCTTTACGCTGTTAAACGATCCCATTAATCCCTGCCGATTCGCTTGTGTATCTGCTGGTGCTTGATGAGATGGGCCTTCTGCCGGAAGGCCTTGCCGCATACCTCGCACCTGAACGGCTTCTCGCCGGTGTGCGTCCTCAGGTGGACCTTGATGTTGCTCTTGTTGAGGAAGCCCCGATTGCAGATCGAGCACCTGTGAACCGGCTTCTCCTTGCCGCCGATCAGGCCCGACTCGGTGCCGTAAGGTAGCGTTGTCGTCGTCGTCGTCGTGCTGGCGCCACCGCCGCCGCCACCGGGGCTCTTTTTCGAGGGATTGTGTGAGCCGCCGCCGCTAGAGGGCCGCGAGCGCTTGCGCGGCAGCTGCGGCGTAACAAAGGAGGAAGAATGTAGCTGGTGCTCGGGACTGCAGGAGGTGGAGACGCGACCGGGCGGACTTACCGGCGGATAAGGGCTCGTCGAGGAGGGCGTCTCGCCGCAGGAGGCCTGCAGCCTCTGCTGGAGCATCGGCGAGTAGCCGTGAGTCAGCAGGCTCTGTAGGGTCGAACCGTGTTGCTGCTGGCCCGGTGGTGGGCCCTGATTCGTCGGCGTCGTCGTTGCACCGCCACCGTAGATCTGCGAGTACGGACTGGAGGAAGAGGTTTCCTGTCCTGTTTTCGGTGAGCAGGCCGTATCGATCCACTCGGCAATGTCGATCCAGTCGCGGGGTGAGACCTCAGGATCGTGCTCGGAGGTTGGGCCATTGTTGCCGGTATTGTTGCCAGGTGGGCCTTGGCCACCGCTGCCTGGTACGGTGGTATCGGCCATCGCCGAACCAATTATCTCGGCAAGGTCCTCGATATTGTTAATGTAGTCGACCGTTTGCTGGGTCGACTGGGGTAACTGCTGCTGCGGCTGGGCCGGTTGATGCTGGGCCTGATGCTGGGCTTGCTGGTGGTGGTGCTTTTGACTGGCCTGAGGACAGGGCGTCGAGGACGAAACCACCGAGGACTCGTAATACTCCTGGTTGGAGGGCGACGGCGAGGTCGACTGCATCGTTGGCCGCTGAGCAGACGACGCTATCGTGTGGTAATGGTGACCGGGAATTCCATTGATACTAAGATGGCCGGTGTAGCCAGTAAATGGCGGCAAAGGCTTCAGTTCAGCGAGCGACTGAGCGCCAGTGACGCCGACCGAGGAGCCAAGGAGCAGCGTGTCCCAGGCATCCTCCAGGCCAGCAGCCGTCTGCTTGGCGTCGTGCGCCTCGAGGAACTCGGTGCCCGTCGCACCCCACGGAGAGAGCAACATACTGTCAACTCCGACAACTTCACCTGGCGAGCCTCCTACTACGATTCCCTGAGCTCCTTGACTACTGTGAGGCGGTTCGACACCGGTTGGCGTTAGGTTCGTCGGCTGTCCGCTTGTCTGGGTCTCGAATTTCATGTCGATGGCCGTGATGTCGGTCGGACTGGCGCGCTGCTGCTGCTGCTGTTTGGCCAGCAGCAGATCCGTGGGTGAGCCGCCGCTCAGGGCGTACTCTACCTTCACGGCGTGCTGTTGTTGATCCTCTGTGTCTTGATACTCAAGCTTGACCGAACCTAACAACACACCTTCACCGTTGCTTTGCTCACTGTGATCGGCCGAGCCGTTCGTCCCGTGGTTGTTGTTGTCGTTGTCCCGTCTACCGTAGCTGGACTTACTGCTGATGCGCGACGTTGAGAGCAACGAGCTCAGCAACGACGGGCTGAAGTTCGTGGACGAGCTGGCGCGCTCGTCGCTGTCCTCCTGCTTGATCCTGCCCGAGTTGAAGAGGAGGCCGTTTAACGAGTCCGGCGAAGCGGGTATCGTCGTGGACGAACTGGCCGGGGAGAGCAGTGCGGGCAGCTGGCGCTGCTGGCTCTGGGACGAGTCGACCCTGGCTAGGCCGCCTGCTGATCCGTTGTGCTCGGTAACGGGCGACGAGCCGGCTGCCAACTGCGGCAGGCTCGCGCTCTGCTGCTGCTGCAGGCTGCTCGTTATCAGGCCGTAGGGGTCTGGCGCATTGTCCCCGACATTTGACCTCTGCTGGCTGGAGTCGACGCTGTATCCGAGGCTCGCCGCCGAGGACGTATTGTTGCTGTTGCCGTAGCAGCCGCCGTTTTCGTTGCTACGCTCGTGATGGTGGCGCTGCTGCTGCTGCTGCTGCTGGTGATACTGGTTGGCTAGCGAGTTGTGCCGATTGTTGTTGTGATGGTGGTGATGGTGGTGGTGATTGGCGTTGCTGTTGTGATTGTTGTTGTTATTGTTGTTATTGTTGTTCTGGAGGTTGCAGAACTGGAAGTCGTCGTTGTCGAGCGGCGGCCCCTCGTCGATCCTTGGAGGTCCTGGGCTCGAGACCGAGGGGCAGAAGGAACCAGGATTCCACCAGGGATCCACTCTACTGCCGGGGGTGCTGCAACCGCCAACGGCGCCGCGAGGACCTGAGAACAGATGAAGAAGATTGCGTGTTATGGATTGGAAGTATGGTTTGGAGGATGAAATAGGTACTTTGTTTGGCAACCTAGCTGTAAAATTTGATTTTATGGACTGTTATTAGTTTGTGAAATCCTTACCATCACTTTGAGAATTCATTCTCTAAGAACAGTTCATCAAATCGAATTATCACTATAAATACCAAAAAGTATTGTTTACGACTCGGCTGTTAGATTTCACGACTTCGTGTGATCTTTTTGTCCTTGTACATTGCGTTAACAGCAGGACCGTGATACCAACTTTTACGGCCAAGTTAAACTAATATAATTTTTGTTGCATAGTTTAGAGTACCAATTATTCTTTTCTTTCATTTTTATTTTTAGTTTTAATAATATATCTAAAATTATACATTTGATTATTTATTTCTGAAAATATCGACAGAAGTTGACGTTATTAAAAGTGGAGCAGTATCTCCTACCTAATTAAAAACCACTTATCCACAAAAAATAAAACCCTATAAACCAATTTTTGACTATCCAAGCGTAACAAGATAAAAACATATCAATCTAACAACCATAGCTTTCAAAGACCTACAAAAAGGAGCAACCCAATATTACCCGCCAATTTCGCAAGCATCGCGAGGCGCGCGCGCGCGCTCACAAATATAGTCTAATGAGCCCGTCGAAATTCCATGTACTTTTTAACGAGTCCAGTACCGGTACGACATTTTGAGGAACCAGAGCCTCGGCAGGCTCTCCCCACTCTTCATACCAACAACTCATGACTATGCCATCCTCGAACCTCCTTCCGCGTGCGCGCGCGCGCGCTCTCCTCTTTCTCCTCACGAGCCAGAAGAAAGAGACTCGCTCGGCGCGTTGTTAACTGGGTTAGTGGCACGACGACGAAGCCGGCTAGCCACGGCCGAGTACGCGCCGTCGTCCAAATTACTGCATTAAAAAAAAAGAAAAAAAAAGAAAGACAGAACGAAAAAAAGGTGGAGAACAGCAACATCGCCGGGGGCTTTGCCGAAAAATCGGCTGCGCGTAATCGCGGATATAAGTTCGCCGATCGGTATACCTACGTACGGGAGGATGGGAAAAAAGGAAGAATGCCGGATGCTCTACTAAACAATGACGCGGCGCGTTCCGCTGCGGAGCGCGCAAGGGAAACTCGCTCCGGAGACTGCAGAGTCAGGCCTTGCAAAGTCGAGTTTATGGCTGGCTTTGTTGCCCGCGCGCTCGTTGCTATTTTTTTTTTATCTACTGCGTGTCGCGCGCGTTACCGACGCGGTTTATTAGTTTACTTGAACTTGCAGATTTAAGTGCGCTCTTGGCGCGATATCTGGTTTATGGGTCTCGGAGGCTGGCCGCCCGGCTGAGGTCGCCTTTAATGCGACGTTCGTGTTGTAATTGTAAGTAAATTGTAGGTCAGAACGATTAACTTTAAACAAGAGTACCCAGAGACAAGATCGAATCAAGCGGCAGCGATTTTATCCCGCTTGAAATCCCAGCGGGACCCAGTGATAAATACACCGCTCGTAGCTTCGCCTAATTAATTCCACCAAATGCATGCCCCATCCAAAAAAAAAACTTAAATAACCGAACCTGTCGCACTTTGGGCACGACTCAAGCTCCTCGAACATCACGACGAGCTCCCATGATTTCCATACCGTAAACACGCGCACGAAATCAGCGGGCTAAGTAGCCGCGACGCGGATGCATCTCTCCCTTGAGTCACGCGTTATACGCGAATGTGTGCGCGCCTGCAGAGATGGCCGTCCTTGTCTCGAGCCGTCCTTGTCGGCGCTGCACGGACGTGCCCCTCTCGCGTTGCGCTTCCTCTCTTTTTCTCTCTCTCTCACTCGTGGGCTGACTCCGGCGCTCGTTTCTCCCACGCGAGACACACGAGAGTGCAGCCTCCGCGCTCTCTCTTTTTCCTTTGCTTATCGCTCGCGCCGTTTCGAGTTAAAAATAGAGTCCGAGATTTATAAAAAGATTTTCGCCGAGATTTCACGTTATGCAATGCGTTTTTTTGCTTTCGGTGATGCGCGGATGTTTTCATTAAGTTTAGTTGAAGGAAACGAATCAGCGTTGAAATCTCGTAAGAAATCACTTGATTTACGCGGCCGATTAATCAGGTCAGCAAACCCAGCGCGACCCACTTAACCAGCGCTCGCGAAACCCCAAAAATAATTACTCCTCGACCAAGAAAAAAAGGAAGCCAGTAAAAAATTCTCAAGTACCCCGAGAAAAAAAAAGCAGGCTCATCGCGTGCTGGTTCTCCTCATCTTTTCGGCGCGCGCGCGCGCGGCGTATACATCCGTCGTGGGACCAGTATATAGGAGAGCCAGCCTCAGTGGTAGGGGGGCCCGAGCGTGACGCAGCTCGGTGGTACCGTTATATCCCCAGCGAGCGGCCGACTGGTGTCTACGTATATATGTATATACACACAGGTATATACCGCGTATACACCTTGTGCTTTGAACTGGGCCCGTGTCGCGCGGCTGTGTGCGTGCGAGAGAGGCAATTGACAATGAGATCAGTGGGGTAGAGTAGGAGGCCCGAATTCGGTTGCTCTTTTTTTTTTTGTTCCTCGATACCGGAATATCAAGGTGGTAAGGTCGCCGGTGCGGGACGGGATTAGGAGCTGGCTTTTTGGTAGCGGCTCGAATTTTTCTAGCGAACGAAGGTTTGGGAGGAATGATGCCAGCGTGTAAAATGAATTAGTTACGGGACTAAGCTAAAGCTGCGTAGCTCCTGATTAGGGCCTATTTAATATTTTGTTTGGAAATTAATTCGTTATCGATCATTAGTGAACGGGCGGTCTAAAAATAAATGGCGATACCGTCGCGAAACTGTTAGCAGCGTGTACCGATCGTCACGGTTCCCACTTGGCATGCGAGCCTCGGCGCGGCGATATTAGCAATATGTATTCATTGACCAAGAGTTTTGAACTTCGAGTTCGTCTTGTCGTTTAGAGGCAACAAACAGTTTTATAAAGACGTGAATCGGTATTAAAGCCAAATTATAATCAAACTATGCTTTGCATGCTTTGCATAGTCTCATGCAAAAAAAAGATCGGTTAGTGTCACGAGGAGCCCCTATGGTCGATCCCGACGCTTCGAACTCGCGAGTCCCAGCTCGCTGTATATAAATCATTCTAGAATCGTTAGAATTAGAGAGATAGAAGGAGCCTGACCCCAATTTTATTCCAAAAAACACGATCTCTCTCAAATCAGCCAGCAATTTACCGAAATTAAAGATCGAAATCGGCCCACTCTCGTTCCCCGAAATAAATCGGGATTTCATTTTCGAAAAATCGCCCAATCCATCCATCGCTCAATTACCCATCAGCCCCCGATCCGCCAAACCAAATCCTCCGAAAGGAAAGAGAAACACAGACACAGGGGGGCAGCCGGTACACGGAATCGGTAAAAGGATGCGCGCGAGGCAGGCTCCAGAGAAGCCATCCATATACACACACACATAAATCACAAGCCCGAGCGAGCCAGAGACAAATGGTGGGGAGCGCATAATAAACGCGCCGGTATACAGCCCAACGGTGGAGGGGGGAGCCAAGCGATCTGGGTAAGCGCACGTGGTGAGCTCGCTCTTGCTATAGGCGGGCGGACTGTCAGTGCAAAAGTGGAACGGAGCACCGTTAGCCGGAGAGGCTCGCTCGCTCGTGGCTAACACCTCCGAAGATTTTGTGCGCCTCTGGCTCCCTGGTCACGCACGCCGTGCGCGAATACACGTACTCGCCGCGCTCGCGTTTATATACACACGGGCTCCTCGAGCTTTCCTTTTCGTTGCGAAAAATGCCGCTCGCGTATATGTGTGTGTATGTATACGCGAGCTGAGTAGGGAGATCCGTTGGCCTACTTTGGATGAGACGCTGCGGTTTAGGATGAAGGAGCGATTCACTTCCACTTCCGTTCCGGGGAGGCTGCTGCACTTGCGCCCTGGGGCCGTGAGAAATCGGAGAGGGTTGAGGTTTACGAGGGCTGTGTGTGTAAGGTGGATGTGGATTTGGTGAGGGTTAAGAGTCGAGATCTGTCTTTTGTGGTATTATAAGTACAGATGCCGTTATTGGAATTTCTGGGTTGGTTAAGAGCTGGGAGAATCAATGCCTCTGGGACGTAATAAAACGATCGTTAGCGGCTGATCGATCGGGATCTAATTAATGCGGGACCATCGCGATTTGCATTCGGAAAAACGTATCGTTTAATTAGAGCATCTCTCCCACTTTGGATTTGCATATACGTACTCAAGAGCGGCCAATTACGCTGTATAAAAGCGAAACCATATCGAAGCCCAACAATCGCTCGCTCGCTCCGGGAGCTATTCTAAATTTTCACTTTCGAAAACGACTGCGCGCTTAAAATTACATTATCCATCCCGCGCGCTACCAAATTTTCCACCGTCTAATTCCAGTCGCGCATTGTTACATCCGAAACCCTGACGCACGAGTGACTAATCGTCTCCTTCAAGGGTACATACCTCGATTGAAGAAAAACCCGCCGATTTCCCAATATACGAACACATCCCACCGCGCGTGTGGTACCCCTCTGACAGTCGTACAGGCGAAAAAGGCCCGGTTATCGTTGCGCAACGTGTTTTTTTCGTGACTTTCGTCGTCAACAATCGTCTCGTAACGTTCTCGGGACTCTCTGCGTACTTCCCGCTCTGGATATTGAGAAATCGCGTTGTTTTGTCAGCTCGGATCATCGAACTCGCCGCTTACTCTTTTACAGCGCCTCTTATCTCCATTTCCGAAACGCAGCAGAAACTAGACAGCAGGCACACAACGGAGACATTTAGAAAGGCACGTAGGTAGGCATCGGATTACCGCCGGTAATTACCTTCCGCGCGGAATGCATTTTACGCAAAGTCGACGGACGGTCCTAATGGCGAGCGCTCGGAGCGTTTAATTAGCCTCTGCGAGCCGTGTGCGTATGACGCGTTTCCTATCTTTCTCTCTCTCTCTCTCTCTTCGTGGGCCAAATGAGGGTCTTTATCTGTCGGGCGGCGAGAGGAGGGCTCTGAGAAAAGCGTAGCGGTATATACGTGGAGAGCCGCGCGTTCCAGTTATATTTAGCGCCTTCATTATGCGCGATGAGCAGGCCGCGAATATATGTACGCAGGCCGCAAGCCGCGATTGTATAAATATATGGATGTGGATATGTGGGCTTGGGTTTGGCGAGATGGGAGACCCGGATTTTTTTTCGTTTCAAGAGACCGAGAGGAATACAATGGGACGTAGCGGGCTGGGATAAAAGTGTGGGTTTGCGGAGAGTGATTTAGAGTGGTGAGCGGGATAAGATGGTTTGATTTTTTTTTGAGAGGGTGGGGAGTGGAAGTGGGCTTTGTGGTTGGAGTGTGATTGTTTAGGTTGTGTGAAAGTTTATGAATTTTGAGCGCTGAGCGTTTTTGAGAATGTTTGTTTAACATTTTTATGATTCTTAAAACTTAATTAATCATTCAAGCAAAAAAAAATTTTAATCGCGCTTAAAAAAGAACAAGTAGCAAAATACCAGCTATGAACGTCCCCATTTCGTTTATCTAACCCATCATATCTCCATAACCCGATATCAGCAGATAACGATCGCCTTTCAATTTCATGCAAATCACAAGCATCGAGCCCGATCACAACGGCAAAAGTTTCCTCAGGACTTCCGATCGGCCGCCGACGTTTTTCTGTTCTGCGCATATATACCGAAAGGAGCCGGATACTGCTGGAGAGTTCGACGCCGCGCGAGCTGCACGAGAAACGTCTTATGGCGAGCTAGCTAAGGCGCGCGTAACGCTGGGAATTCCACTTGTTGATTAGCGCTGATTCAAGGGAGAAGCGAAAGTCTTGGCGTAACTTTTAGGGGTTTTTCGCGATGTAAAAATCGAGTTGAGGTTGGCTGGGTTGTTTGAGGTATGGAGGTGTTTCGAACTTGGGTGGAAATTTGTGATGAATGGTAATAAATATAATTATTTTTAAATAATTCAACGTCTTGTGAATAAGTAGAATTATAGAGTTGCGTTGTGCAGTATAAATCTAAAACAGTTTAAAGAGTAAAAGAGAGGAGCTTAGTTAAGCTATTGGGTTGAGGAAAAAATGTGAAAGAGAAAGTTGAAGACCTATTTAGAATCATGAAAACATAAGTACTAGAAATAAAGACGAACAAATTGACGTCTCGAATAGAAATGAATTTATAATTATCAAAAATTTTAATCACAATAATCCACTATAGCGCAAATCCCATTAATCAATCATCAAATAATCTACAACAAACAGCCGATCTTTTCAACTCCAAAAACATCATATTTAAATACGCAAAAGAACGTTCACGCGCATAACAAACGACGCAAATAGAAAGTGAACCATTTTAAATGTTAAGAAGACAAAAAATGAAATAATTAATCACACGATCAGTCGGTGCGCCGAGCAGACTAACAAATAATAAAAAGCCTTTCTCCGTCGTTAATTTTGCTCGTTTAAGCTCGCTGCTTGCGCAAGCTCCGAGTTCGGTTGTTCATCGCAGTAATAGTTAAGTGACAAATGAATGTAGCCACAAAAAGTCAGCCGACCCCGTTACACAGTGTTCAGGATTAATTTGACGTCGCGGATAGTTTGGCTGATGTAGAGCCACCACGGCAGCCCGTATATGCATGCTCGTGTATGAGATTAAGCGAGTTTTTTGTGTCGACTAGATTCGCTTTTAATCGCCGATGGTGGTAGTCGCTCCACGGAAAATGAACTTTTTATCGATAGGTCCTCGTTTAAACAATCGCTGAATTACCGATCACTACACCACACCATAAATTTTCCAATAACCACACCGCCAAAAGAAAACCTAATCAACAGCCTTCCACCACAAGACAATAAATAAAAAAAAAAAAAAACAAACCCCAAGCTCCTCCCTGGCGATAGACGTCAACAGGCATGCTCTCTCCTTAGGCACACCTTACCGCGCACATCTAGCCACTTACACACACAGCACACACACTGTACAACACAGAGCGCTCACACAGTCGCTATTCCCGCAAGTAAGCCCGGCACACAACGAGCGAGCCTATAGACACGTACAGCGGGGGGGCAGACAGTCCTCTGTGATCGCGCGAACGGAGAAAGTGCGACTCGCGCTCGCGCGCGGGCCTAGAGAGAAAGAGACGGCTGTATAGGTATATACGCGCGAGGAACGACGGAGAAATTGTCTCGGGCCGGGGAGAGGAGGAAGGCTGAGCGATAATCGCGATAGGGAGACGTGTGTATAGGTGCCTTATGCCTAATCAATGGGAGATGGAGCGATAAGCCCGGGCAGCAGGAAGGAGAACATATCGCCAGAGGGCAAAGGTCCGTTGCGAGCGCCCGAATTCCAGGTCAGAGTCTGCCCCCCTCCCTTGCCGATCTATGGGACCGGTAGGCGCGCAAGCTGACGATGGGACCGAGCGGCGGACCTGCCTCTTCTCTCCTGACTCTAATTTGATTGCCGATCGTATGCTGGATTATCGCGGATGGGTGTGGGAACGGTGAGGGAATGTAGGGTTGGAGGTGCCGATTTTGATATGGTTCTGAGAGGACAAAAAGCGCGGAGGCACATTTGATCGGTAGTGAATTATTGGGTCTGCGATGGAGTGGGATGAGACAGAGCGAAAAAAGATTTTGGCGATGATGGGAGAGTAGAGCGTGACTGTTATAAATGTACCGGTGCCCGCTTGCTCGGGTATGTTTTAATAGTCGTTGTTGCGCGCGATTTACGGGACTCGCGCGCTTATGTGACTAATAAATGATGAAATTCCGCTCGGATCGAACGAGTGTGAACTCGTCTCGCGGATGCTGAGCCCGCAATTATATTTTCACTTACGAATCGCCCAGGAATCCGCTACCGATCCCATCGGAAATTTACCGATCTTACCGATTTTCATGCAAATCGATGAAACGAAACCGAAACCAGCTCGAAGGAAAAGCTCCTCCCACTTATACAATCACGAGGAGAGCTGAAACGGCATCCGAAGAAAAGTGTATCTCACGCGCGATAAGCATCGTCAGCTCCCTGACACAGTTCAAAAATGGAGCGTGAATAACGAGCCAGCTCCTCTCCCCTCTCCCTCTACCCATCCACCGAAAATTCGTCAGAAAAAAAAGCGAATCCAGCGCGCGTATACCCCCTAAACTTGCCCTCTCCGCAAACCAAAAATTACCATAAAACAACAGCTCCTAAGATAGAGACAAAAGGCTAGGCATCGCTCGGCGGGGTAGGGGCACATCGCGGAACTCGCGCGCGCTCGCGCCAGCGCGGAAGGATGCCTCCCACCAGCTCCTCAAGGCCCATTCAGGCTCGCTTCGTGTGTATGTGTATACGCGGTACACTGACCTACTCTCGCGCCTACTCCCACCGCCGCTTGTTTATCCTTCCTCCTCTCTCATTCCCTTTCTCTTTCCGTCTCTGTCTCTCGCTCGCGGTTCTCTTTCTGTCCGCTCGCGTATATACAGAGCCAGAGAGACGGAGAGAGAAAGAGAGAGAGAGAGAGCCTTTCTCCGCGCTCTCCGTGGGGAGAGATGTACAAGCCTGGGTACCAACTTGGAGTTTCGCGGTTTTTCGAGCTGTATGTACGCGTATATAGGATGTCTATTGTGAGAGCGGGAGCCGAGCGCGCGCTACGCCCCCGCGGAGTGGGCCGCGCCGCGGCGGGCTTTCAATGAGCAAGGACATGGCTGCGGACGAGACATAACGGGGGTTGCCGCGATGACTGCTTTTTTTTTTCTTCTTTTCGGTTCTTTTTTTTAGCGAGGAGGAAAGAGTTTGAGAGCGGGTTGAGGATGGATTGATGGGTTGGGTGTATTATGATGCGTTTTTGGTTGTAGTTTTTGGAGGATCAGTGAGCTTTTTTGTACGATAATTTTTTTTAGACTTTTTTAAGACTTTGTATGTACTTATTAAAGATCACTATGAATTCAACAGTCGACTTTATTTTAAATTAAACTTAATATGAAAGCCGTAAATACATTTTAAAATTTTAATATTTGTTATAAAGATGTAATATGCAAAAATTTTAAAAAGCTGCTAAATTTATTACCCGTCTGTTTAAGACAGTGAAAGACGTCTATCGGTAGCGAAGTATGTTGTGAAAGTTCCGAGGAATGCGATGCGTTTTACGAGAGATTTTTTTTATTTATTCATTCCCCGTAAAAATGAAAAATCATTGTAATAATGATTTATTTACTGGTCCGGCATTATAAGACACGCTTATGCTCTTTTTTTTTGATGATTCTACAGGAGCTCCGTCTTTTGATTTATGTTTTAGTATAGAAAGTAGATCACGGAAAGTAGGACTACTGACAGATGGAGCGCCAGTCTACGTACACTACTTATAAATCCATTCGATATGAGCAAGACAAGGGGCTTCAGTTTATTTTATTTGTTTTTTAATAAACTTTTAATGATTACCTTTTTATGTATGCGTTTTTTTTTTTTTTGTTTATATATGGTGAAGCTATTTTAAATTAACAGTTATAGAAATTTCGTTATTTTTGACTTTCTTCTTTTTATTTTGTAATTTTATTTTATTTACTACTTTAGATTTGTTTAGTAACTTCGTATAAACTTTTGATGGTTATTATTTGTTTTTTAAAGTTAGTTGACCTACTTATTAGAAAAAATGAAACAGAATACATTGGCAACCCTATAAATTAATCAAAATATGCCCATAAAACTGTCCAAAATATGCAACTTCCCAAATTTTCAAAAAAAAAGAACAACCCCTGTCATAAAAAAAAACAACAAAAAAATAAAAACAAATACTTACATATGAGCAGCGTGGTATCCAGAGTGGTGTTGTTGATGTCCCCGGGACTCCGTCTGACGAACGTATCCACTTGTCGAGGCCCGCACCGCGCCGGATCCAGTCAAAGCGGCGCGATCATTCGATCGGTCTGTACCTCGGTCAAAGCAATATCCCAACAATATCGTCCGAACGTTGCGCGCCTCGCGCCGCAATCATCAACTTATCGGTCAAGTTCGTCCGTCAGGGTCCACTCAAAAAAAAAAAAAACAACGCAAAATTTACGAAGGCAAAAACAACAACCAACTCTCGGCAAGTCAAAATAATCTCCAGCTGCTCGCTGCTCCCCGATCACTACAGGTTATATACTCGCACTTTTAATAAATCGCCGTCGCCGACACACTTGGATTAAAAAATAATGATCACTCAAAAAACAGAAAAAAAATTGAACAACCAAATAATTAACGCTAGAACAAATCCAGATGAGAAAAATCTTCTTTGGCAGCGTTTAAACCAGCCACCGGTGTCACGATCCGCGCCTGTTCTCCCGGCGATGCTGCCGCGACTCGTGCTTTTGTCGCTGCTGCTGCCGCTTCCACTTGACGAACTTCATGGGCCACCTGCAGCACCGCTCCGACTTTGTCTCCTTCACTTGTGTATAGCTCAGCGGCCGGCGCGCGCGCGCGAAATTCAAATCCGCCCTCGCGCAGCACTTCCGTTCTCCAGGCAAAAAACTTTTACTACACTGGCTCCCTATCTGTCTCCTCTTCGTCCAACATCCAGGATTCTCTAGTGTCGATCTGAGAAATATTCGTTAATCAGCTGGAGAACGGCCGTCGACGGAGATCCTGGACGTCGGCTCAGGGCGAGTCCTTCTGCTCTCGAGTGTGAGCCTCAAAAAACACTAAAAAGTCACGAGCAGGACCGTCGGTATATCTAAAGAGACCCGTTAAACGGCGCGTATATATATATATGTATATATACTGAACGGGAGACGGTCACGCAGGCGCGTCGCCTCGGCTCGCCGGGTGAAGTGCGACTAATTTCTAAAAGTAGGCGAGGAAGAAGCGAACTGGATGGCCTGCGGGCCCTTACTGTGCGCGGGGGCCTCACCAGCCGAGCCGCGCTCGCAAGCGAGCTACACACACCAGGGGCCCCTCTCTCTTTACCTTCCTCTCTCTCTCTCTCTCTCTCTTTCTTCCTCTCGCTCGCTCTCGCGGTCAGCTATAGCCTCGCCTCCCACCCCGCGCCCCCACCAGCGTGCTGTGTACATGCCTTGGCGGGCTTCCCACTCCGGGGCCTTACGCTACTTACTTACCCCCGGCGCGGAGTGCTATACGGACCCCCTACTCGACGTTTTGCCAGCGAGGTAGGATATGGAAGGAGGCGCGATTTCGGGGGGCGGCGTGCAAGGGGTTTTTGATGATGATTTTACGAGGTTGTACGGGAGGTGGCCCTCGTTGTAAAGCGGAGAGCGACCTTGCCGCTTGTAAATTATTCGTGTGAGGAGCTTGCGGAATGATGATTGGGATTTTTAAGGAGGGGAGGGGGCTGGGTTATCTGGATGATCGGTTGATGAGGTTGATGGGGTAGTAATGTAGAGTTGAGGGGTTGTATGTCAAATCACTTAATATTTTTGATAAAAATAATTTTCTATAATCTCTATTAATTTTATTATTTTATTTGACATTTTATTTTGAATTGTTGTTATGTATTAAAATATTTATTTAATAAAAATACTACAACTTAACAGGGTATGGTTATATTTTTTCGCAATGTTGACGTAGTTTGATGGAGGTTGCAATGTTTGAAATAAATTTTGAATGTTTATGCTTTTGGGAATCCTGTTTCTCGGACAAAATTGAATTTTGAAAGCTGAGCAATGATTTTAAAACAATCAGGTATGATGAAAATCAAAGACGTATGTAGAAAACGATATCGATAGTTTTTTTTCTTACATAAGTACAAATAGAAAATTATTAATATAAGAATTCCGAAATTTTCTAAATGAATATTACAATTTGGGGAAACCCCAAGTATTGCCAAAGTCCTTCTAACGAGCTTGCTCCTGCGTGAAAAGCTAATAGAGATTTTTCCCTCTGGATTCGTTAATTTTCGTATAGATTTTTACTCAATGATTCACCATGGAGCCGAGAAAGTGATTATAAAATAATTTAAAACGCACACGTTAAAATACTTAAAAAATCACCATCACGTTTACGAAGCCACGTCAGCATGCAACCAAAACTACAAACTATAAAAACTATAAAACAAACAATCCAGAATCACCTCTCCGCTAAAAAAATCCACAACATTCAACAAACGCGCCGCAAAATACTAAATGCCACATCCGACTTCTGCGTTATATTGTTTTACTATTATTTAGCTCTACCATTTTTCCTCCGAGAGCGCGCAGTAAAATTTACGGCAACAAATCATACGGATGTAATTAAAACCGTAATAAACTAATAAGTTAAACGGCAGCCTACACACGGCTCTTTGCCACCGCGCGCCATCCTTTAGGAACGAGTAGGCTTTTTGGTCCCTGAGCTTGGTGGAGTAAAAAAATAAAACAATAACGCGGATTGCCGGGCAAACGGCTGACTTTTAATAATTTCCGCAGTAAAGAAGTTAATTTTTTAATCTTCCAAAACGAGGATTGAGGAAAGTTAAAAATATACCTGTACACGATTTTAAAGCTGAAGATTCTACGGTTACTATATACAGGGAGTAGGGCTCTACGACATTTTTTTCTTTTTGGCTTAATGGCTGCTGTAAAGTTTTTTTTCTCGGATAATTAAAGTGTATTAACGATCGCGCTAGAGTACATTTTTTTAAAAGCGGCATTCGCATTGGAGGTCTAGGAAGGTTCAGGTAAATAAAAGCTGTGCTAAAAATAATAGGATTACGACCGGTACACTATATATAACTTCGCAAATTCATTCCGGAACGCAAAAACATTGCAAGTATAACACAATCGGCATTTTTAAACTCCTGCAACATAGCCCTGCACATCGACGATAAACTCAGCCGAAAATAAACCCAGCCGCGATCTCGCATCTAAAACTAGCTTATTATCCTTTGAAAAAAAACTCTCTCACTCGCGCTTTTTCCGTGAGTTAATTGGGTTAAATTAGCCGCGGAACAGGGCACACTCTCGCTTCTCCTGACGCGCGCTACACGAGCTCCACTTTTGGCGCCTCTCTGAGCGCGTATCAACGGGCTGCTGTTTGAGTATTCACGCGCAGGGCAGTTAGGATTTGGTTTTTAATGGCTTAATGAGCCGGCCAGATTTCTGGGTTAATGCGAGGACACGGAACTCGAAAATTTTTCGTGGGTTTTGGTTTGGACGGTGGCGGATCTTGAGTATGGTTTGGGGATATGGAGAACAGGTGGATTTTGTTTAATTGGCAAGTGTTATTGAGGTTTATGGGCGGGTTTATTATGTTTATGCGATGTTTAACGATTTGTAATATACAGTTGATGTTGTATGGCTTTTACCTGCATGCTCAATTTTTTGTATATATACGGTCATTGAAAAGTTGTCGAGTAGATTAGGCAAACATGTAGATCAATAAAAAAATCTTTAATTAGTCAAAATTCATAAAAAATTATTAAATAAAAAAATTTTTTTTTAACGTAGTACGTGACTAAATTATAGTAATTTATAATTCAAATCTAAATTTAATTTTCCTTTTTTCAAGAGATAAAGTTGGTTTGTTAGAAAAGAAAGTACTTTATAACTATATTACTTTAATTCACAACCTCGCCGGAACGTTGCACCAAGATGTTACGAATGTCTTTTTAATATTGTCGGAACCTCGCTATCAGATCTCGGAAATGTAATTTCAATATTGCAGAAACGTCACTTCAGAATATCACGAATATCTCTTAGATATTATTATTTTTCAAATCAGCTCCAATTTTGAAAATGCCGAAATATGAAAAAAAAACTGTAATATTATCCGATGCTTCAAAATACTTTAATTTTTTTTTAATCTGTTCTTTCTCTCAGGAACTTATATGACAAGCTGCCCATGGGACCTACATATTTACAAAAATACTTTTTTATAGGAAGTTTTTAAAACGATTATTCAAATTAAAAACTAAAAAAAGTTTTCAATTGCGTATTTATAAATTTGTATTGTTAAGTTTAGTATGTACACTCGTTTTCAACATAAACATTTAACAAAACACAGCAGTTTTACTATTACTGACTATAAAAATTCTAATAGCTTTTTGTCGATTAAAAAAATATATTATGATATACACAAATTCAAATTTATTTATTGTATTACTTAATATGCGCAATTTTGACGATTGAAGAATTCATTTACATGCGGTCCACAAAGTTTTTAGTTAAGCCTAAAAAAGCTCTAATTTTTCTATTATGATAATTAAAATATTTCAATTCACCTCAAAGTAGAATTAAACATAAGCTATAAAATTGACGTTAATTTTTTCCAAAATCGAATCAAAATATTTTTATTTAAAATATTTTTTAATGCGTTTTCTTTATTGAACTTTGTACTTCATAAGTTTTATCTAATTGATATATTTTAAAAAGAGCTGTAATAAAAGCTTGTGAAGACTAATTTTATTTTCTCTTTTAAAACTTATTTTTTGTAAAGGGCTAATTTGCCCGGTGATTTAATAAAAAAAAAAACATTTCAGAAAATAATACTAAATTTTAGGAGTTTTAGATTACTACGAATACTTTCATGTTATTTTGATTCCTGTTCAATCGAATTGAATAACACAAAAGCCCAAGAATTTTATTTAAATATTTTTTGAGTATAATAACTCCAATAATTCCAAATTTTATCGTAAAAAACGATCAAAGTAGCTGTCAGTTAGTCAAAACAGTTTGTCTAAATTATGATTTATGTAAGTATCGAATTATCTCAATTTCATTAAAGATTGTTGTAAAACATCGGTTTAAAAAATATCGCTGCGAAACAATTTTCGGGAAATTTTTAAATTTTTCAGTTTTTTGCATTAAAAATTACTGATTTCTTGGATCATTTTAAGAATATAATTATTTTAAAAAAATTTTTTTACTGCATTTATATTTGCACTCCGAATTCACTACAGCTTTCTCTGTATTCGCTACTACCGATTTTTATTATACAGTAAATTTTACCAACGATTTCAGATCTCGCGTCAAATTTCTTACCCTCACCAATTTTCACATCGAACCTGCCTCAAAAAAAGCAGATTCACTAGCTCGGGCGACAAGACGGCCTTAACTCAGCCTCAAGAAAAATGAAAGCGCTGTTTTAATAATTGCCGTGTGTGTCGGCGTGAAGAAACAACACGTATATATGTATTCAACGAATTCTCGCTCCGGGCCGTTACCGCCACGCGCAAAAATTAACTAACGACGAGCGAGCGCACGCGAAAACTCACCGGTCGCTCGTACGCTTTCAGCACACACATACCTCGTCATGCTCCTTTATCACGCGAACACAGCATTTTCATGAAGCGGCATCGGTGCCGATTGTTTATGGCGGACTGGAGGAGTGTGCAGTTATAGCTGTGGGTTTATAAACAATTGTTATGGGAATTGAGGTTGTTATGAGGGTGGTTGGCTGCTTGGTTTTGGGTAGGTTTATTTTTTTGTCTTACTGATGGAATGATGGTTTTTGGACGACACGAATTTGTTACAAAGTATTACAAACAACAGCATATCTTTTTTCTCTCTTATCGCGATTACTCATTTTCCTAGTGTTGCTAGAGAAATTCCTAAATTTGAAGAATATAATAATTGCTGAATTATACATTTTATAGTAGTATTAGAAAAACTTTGAATCTTTGGTGTACTGAACCTATTAATGTTTATGTAATGCATATTATTGAAGCATATTATGCTTTCAGAAATACTTATGTACAAACTTTATCTGATTCAAGTAGGAATAAAAAATACTACAACTCCACATCAAATTAGGTAATTCCTATATAAAGTAACAATTTTATTGCACGGTGTAAATGCATTCTTAAATTAAGATTAATAAGGTTATAACTACATGCGGAAACTACATTACTAATATATTCATTTTCTTTCAAAATACTATCTCCATAAAAACGTTACAAGAAAGAACTCTTAGTAGTTTTACTGTTACCTTTTATCTGTTTAAATGGCCGTTAAAACTACTTAGGTCCTCGAAAACATTTAGAAAAAATCTCTGTGGTTACATTAGTGGTTTTGTAAAGCTGATATATAGTTTCTCTTACAGGTACCTTTATACACGCTTGATTGAGTTCTTTGCCCAGCACAATTGATCTATTAGATTTAAAAATTGTATTTGAAATGTAGTGTTTTTAAAAGATTTTTCTTATTGCTGGCATTTTGAAAAGTATTGTTTATTGCGTCTTTAAAATAATTTGATATCATTCATTGTTACAAAGATTATAACATAAATTTTTTAATTTAAATATTTGACTACATCTACATAATAGACAAAATTTTTATGATTCACCTTTTTTCTAAATACAGAACATACGATTACTAAACCATGATATTATTCAATTAATAACAATTATCTTTTAAGAATTTTTACAGGTATTAAATTTAACGAAGCCACAAGTATCTACAAATTGACAGTGACTTTTTATTATAAACAATCATACAAAACAATTCGAAAAACACTATGAAAACATTCCAACCATCTGACATCAAAACCGAATTTTCACTACCCAAAAACAGCACCAACAATCGGCCCTCAAGTCCAGAAATCGGCATTTGCCCAACACGCCCCGCACAGCTGCTGCATAAAAAAAATTTTTTCCAACCCGTTTACAATCCCAGCACCTACTCCGTCACGTAAATATCGCTCGCATCGGCAATCCGAAATGTCCACTCCGCAGCCTAGCCTCCGTATACAGCAATAGTTACCGCAGATTTCGGAAGCACAGGCGCAAACCCAGCGTGCGGCTTTTACAGCTCTTTACGAAACCATAACATTCCCAGCCCAGCCAATATCGGCCTGTCGGTTGCCCAAATCCACGCCAACGCTTCGCAAAGCTTGCGCAAAAAAAAAGGAGCAGCCCATCCCGTAAACCCTTTAACGGCTCTCGCGTCCCGTAAAATCCATGCCAGTCGTCCGCGCAGAGGAAAAAAAAGCTACGAGCCGGCAGCGAGCAACGGTACTCACACTCTGTAGAAAAAAATCCCGCTACATTTTTTCTTCACGCGATGGAAGCGGAGTGGTCCAGCCCTTTACCAGCTTTTACAGCCCTTTAAGCTGCTCGTCCAATTTTTTTTTCTTTTCTTAGGGTTACGGCAGTTGCTGTAAGGGGATTAGGGAAGCACGCAATTTTACGCGCGGAGGTTATTCTTCGCAGCATGGAAATTTATTGGTATATGGGCGGGGTATGCTGAGGATGAAGACATTCTGGGCTGCGAGCGATCGCGTGATGAGCGCGTATAGTCGCGCGGTTACACTTTCGTTAGCAGCGAATGCTGCTATCTTTTCACGAACATGGATTTCTGCAATGCTGCGCTGCTTCGTGTGGCTATGGCTTTGCGAAGATGTTGTGATTTTGTATGTGTATTGGTTGCTGCTATGTTGGGAGTGGATGGGAGTGATGGAGTGATATTTGGACAGAGAGGAATTTCGGATTTCGATTTTGATCTAAGAGTCCGGAAATTTTTCAGCTGCTAATGGAATTATAGGTGCGTGTTTGTGTAATGATGTTTTATGAAAAAGATTAGAGCTTGCCTATTATTAACGAAAATTCAGGCTTATCTGGTCGGCGCAACTTTCACTCTGTTAAGGCATATTATAGTAATCATATTTTTAGATTACTTGTAGGAAGATATCAGTAACTCATTACAACTATAGAGATCTAAAGTAGCTAACTGAAAATTCGATGACTTGCAATAGCGACGCTGCTATTTTGGGTTTCTATTTTTTTGAAAATATAATATCCGATTGTAATAATATTTTACAAATTTATACAATAATGAATTATACAGTTTATCAATAACGTAATTTCTGCTCTCGCTAAAGAGCGAACATCTTTTATTTCAATACATTAATATGTATCCTCATTACATTAAGAGGAAAGCAGTGTGACTCACACAACACTATTAAAAAGTATTTTATTCGATTTAACCCGATCCTTTAAGCCCGTGCGCCATTAAAATTCAAATAATATCCAATTAACGAAAGTATGACTCGGTACCGAAAAATAAGCGCGTTTGATAATTATTGTTTTAAAAAAGTAATTAACAGCAATAAAAAAAAGACAGTCCTCGCTTAATATGGCTACCAAATTATTCCTCGGTTAATCTGACCGCTCGCGCGCGCGCGCGCACTCGTAATAAACGAAAAGTATAATGAAAAAATTACCTGTATCTTAATGACCCAATTAGAAGATAATGATCGAGCTTTAATTACATCTTTCTCTTTTCTACGCGCGCTTTCGCATTGCTGTAGGCCCTTCTCGTATGCGTAGGACAAATCTACCCGATGCTCTTTTGGCATATATATTGGGGGTAATTTAAACTCCATTGTGACGTCATTCTAACGGTAGCTCGGATTAATATGACGTCATATCTGAGCTATTCCTTGGAGCTGGGTATGCTTTTGGAGATTTCCGCATTTAAGGCTTTGGAGTTAATTAGGAGACGTAAGGCCAGGTTGATTGAGGCGTATAGTGCGCGTTGATAGAAGCACATAAAATGTGAGCTAATTAAAAGGCTCTGTTGTTCTTTTGGTTTGTTTGATATTGTATTAATTCATGGTACCGGTGCTAGTTAAATTGCCTATTGGTTGAAGTAGGCGTAATTTTCATTATTATATTACAAATACATATGTATGGTCTATTACCACATTATTCATGACTAAACCACAAGACAAAGCTTATAAAAAAGTATTTTTTAAGAACGTAACAAATAAAAATCGAACAACGTACCTACCACAGTGCCAGAAAACACTACCGTCACTTCTAATCAAACCAATCTATCACAAAGCTCAAAATCTTATCGAACCGAAATCTGACATCCCAAACATCCCCACTTTACCCAAACCCCAAAAAGTCGCGCAACATCCATCCTCCAAACGAAACAAAAAAAAACCGTCCCGCGCTGCCAAAATATTTCCCCGAACGTAGCGAGAAAAAAAGCCGTAAAGCGAGCGGCGCGCCCGAAAATCTGCGATCGGTGTGCGTCGGGCCGCTTCCGGGTTCAAAAGAGTGCGCTGACCAGCCGGCTGGCGGGGGCAGCAAATATTTTGACAAGCCTCCCTCGGGCACGCCCGAGATTTATGGCTCTCTCTCTCTCTCTCTCTCTCGGACCTCCTTGCTTGGCTCTATATTATACTTCGCTGGCGGTGGCAGCGGCGGCTTGTTTCTTTTCGTACGTTTTGTCACGGAGACTGTTTGCCGGGAGATGCTGCGCTGCTGATTCTTTAGGATGGGGTGCGGAGATGTTGACAGCCGTTGCGTGTATGGAGATGTGACAATTTGGGAGGCTTTTTTTTAGAGAGGGGAGGGGAATGGATGCTTGAAAGGAGAATGGTTTGAGATGTTTTTGAGGGATGAAGGTTTGGGTTTTGGATGATTATTGCGTTTGACAATGTTTTATAAATAAAATTTATAAAATTAATTTTTTATTTTATTTATTAAGCTTTTGAATCTTTACAGATTTATTCGCTTTAAAAATAAAACAAAATAAATTCGCTTTTAAAATTAATTTTTATAAAATTAATTATTTCATATATTTTGAAATAGGTTTCGGTTTAAAATGTTTTAATTTATAAATTAATTTTTTTCTAAGTGTTTAAATTTATAAATTTATTTTTTTTTAAGTGCTAAAATTTATAAATTTATAAAAGAGAAAAATCAAATATTACAATGCACATAGTAAGTGTAAATTTAAAGCAAAAGCTGTATTTCAATTACACCGAAAATTTCTGTTTTTTGGGCTTTCAATTTTTTTGTATTCTATACATATTTACACAAAACGTAAAATTTTGAACTGTATAATAAAACTTAACGTTTTCTTAAATCTCAAAAAAAATTATCGATTTTACCGTTTCTAAGTAAGAAATATAATATAATATAATATAATATAATATAATGTAATGTAATGTAATGTAATGTAATATAATTTCTAAGTAATATACTCATATTCAGAAAAAAATTATTCAAATCCATTTTTTAATAGTACTAAATATATTTGTTTGATTGAAACAAATATTTAATAACTTTTAAAAACCAAACGTAAATAAACATTTACTTCAGTTGAATTATAAT
>UELX01002438.1:0-31143 GCA_900480035.1 Eupelmus urozonus | reverse complement strand
TCGCTACGCTCGGGCGCTAATACACGTCGTGCCGTAAAGTGCTACTTATGCCACTAGTATCGTAATGTACTATTAATGAACTGTTAAGAATGGATTTTCTTTTGGTGTGTTACAGTTATGGGAACAACAGAAACAGCTTGAAGAACAGCGTAGGGAAAAGGAGCGGCTGGAGGCACTCAGGAAAAAGGATAAACACGATCACAGTGCGGTTGCCTCTACTGAGGTCAAACAGAGACTCCAAGTAAGTGTTCTATGACTCCTTTATTCTTTATTAATTATGCTGCATATCAATAGGAAAAAGATGTTTTAATCAAAGAAATTGTACAATAAACAATATTAAAATACTTGGAAGGCTTGAATAATTTGCTTCCGCGACCTTACTTCTTTTTTGGCACTTTATTTCTTTAATGCCAACCTTTAAACAAATAAGCTGCGACAAAAAAAGAAACAAAAACGTGGGACAAGTTCGTAAAAGCCTTAAAAATATTATCAACAGTTGACATTAAGAGCATATTAAGAGTATGTTAAAATTTAGTTACTTGGCTCTTAAATTATTATTATTAAATTATTATTGGTTGCTTGTATATTTGTATTCGATGAAAGTATATTTGTTTAATGAAATAAAATATTGCAATGTTTCGCAATTATTGTACAAATAAAATCATTATCTTTTCTTTATAATAAAATTTAATTACTTTACACAAATAAAATACACTGAGATACATAAAATCTACAGCCAACTCAGTTTTGAGAAAAATGGAATTAACTTTTTATTCCTGGAAGCCTGAAAACAATCTTGAGTGGGGCATTTGCCTATTTAAAGAAAGTTAATAATTAGTTTTTAAAATTTTTCAGAGCTTTCTGGTGAACAAAAAGCAGAGGGAAGCAGCCGCAGCGGCAAATGGGGCCGTACCCGGAACGCCTGGTTATAGAACATGGTGAGTCAACGTTTATATACCCATTCACTACGAGCTCCTTTTTACCCTATGCTTCGCAATGTTAATCCACTTACATATAGGTATTAAAAAGTTGTAATTTTTCCAAAATGCTTTCGTTTTTGTTACATCATCACACCCATAACGAATACTAGAGCATTTAATAGACTATTCATTTAAAATATTTAAAGTCTAAATTTTACGTTAATCTAACGTGTCTAGTATTAATAATTACAGATAAACTAGTAATATCGAGATTGAACTATTGTAATACTGAAATCTAAATTAATTAAGCTGACTAAATATTGTTTGCCTTGTTTCAATCTGCGGAATATAAGAGTGTGTTGCCGGATATTTATCTGCACAATGAAAATACTGGGAGAACATCTATGTTATAGTTGCAACAATCTATTGATCAATATTCACCTGTTCTCTGTATAGAATTATCCATATGTTTTTTCTTTTCATAATTCTTCTAATCTTGGAAGATTTAAAAAATCAGAACAACAGGCACTTTTTAAAAAAATAAATATCCTTATTTCCGTAACATTTAAAGTGAGTATCAATAAAATAATGTATATAGATTTTATCAAACTTTTGTATATCATAATTGCGACGACGATAACTACAAAAAATATAAAGTTTCGACACGTTGTTGTTTTTGAGATTTAAAAAAAACAGTATTTTACATTAGAGATCTTTGACTATCTAGGACCCAGTAAACACATTCAATACAAATAAAATACTACTTTTAAGAAAAAAAAATATCGTTCTAATCACCTCGATTTCTGTTCACGGGCAGATTCTAATAAAATTATCTAATTTTTAAACATAAAAAAATTTACTTAACAAAGTAAAATAGGTATAATTACTTCACAATACTGTTGAAATAAAAAAATCTAATTTATAAATGTCTTATACAGCAGAATTAAAGAATTCGCTATACACGTGAGAAAAAATGATCTAAACTGTATTTACATGAAATTTGCATATAAGCCTTGCTTTGATGATTTATGCAGTTTATAAAAAAGAAGCACTTGAAAATAAAAAATTGACGTTTCAAAAAGTTGATAACGTTCTTTGTAAAAATTGATGTCGTTTATAAATTTAGTTTTACTAAATTTTAGAACCATTAGAAATATATTTTGTAGATAAATCTGTAATTGTCATCCGTTTGTTTCAATTATTAAGAGAATCTTAAAGTAACACATCAAAATTAAGTCTGTCTCAGTTTTTAGTCAAAATTCTCATAATTTTTAAGCGACAATTTCTCTCAAGCGGTTAGGCTCAGTTAATTAATAGAAAGTACTTGAAAATCGATAAAATAGCTCTAATTATAGTAATGAAACATTCGTCGAAAGGACCTATAAAAAAACCATTAATGAGAACGTATGGTACCATTATTATATCAAGAGCTGCGCTCAAATGAATTGTGATACTATTAATTACTTCAATTAATTCTTTTAATTGAGTTTAGTCAAGAAAAGGGGATTCATACAAGTAATCTTTCATTACATTAATGTTTAATTAATATATATAATAATTAATGGGTTTCAAAGAATTTTTATAAGTTTCAGTAAATGATAAAAATTTTTGAAAACATAGTAATAATTGTATAAAAACTTTTGAAAAATTTTCTTTAGACTCTACTGATTTTTTGTTTGAGTTTACAGGTTGCAATCACAGTCGGACTCGACAAGCTCGTCTAATGCTTCGCATCCGTACCGTATGCCACAGATTCTTCAGGAAAAGTTTGGCGACGATTTCCCTCTGCGAAAGACAGGTATTTGATCTGCCGATCTACTGCGACATCGATAGCAGTCGAGTCGCGCGCGAGCAAATTCAAAATTTTTTCTCTTTTTTTCCAACCACGAATCGGCAGTGAATGTTCGTTTTTCGATTAATACCGGTTAATACCGATGCATGTTTTGATGTATTTGAAAGAAAGCCTCTTTGCTGTTTCGAAATTTGGCATAGATTTCTTTTGACAAATCCTCGGAATGACCATCACGCTACAGTCAGTACTGAATTTAACAAGAGCGTTTGACATTTTAGCTTTGCGTGTATTCAAAGATTAACTTGATGACTAACCATCGACTCTGAGCATGCAATAATTATTTGATTTAACATAAAGTTTTAAGCAATATTTTAAAATCTTGCTGATTTTTATCTATAATTTAAGACTATACTTATACATATATATAATTCGTATAATTTTTATAATATATTTTCGTTGGATTCCTGGATATTTACAGCGAAAATAGCAAAACCAACTAAAGCGACTTTATATAGATCGATTTATTTTGAAAAACATTCAACATTCATGTCGCTATACTAATCGTAATTTTATCGCCAATTAAAACCATAGTAACTTTTGTATGGGCTCATCAAGCTGGGCAAATTAAATTATTATGTGCGCATTAGAAGAAAACTTATTCATTGAGAGTTTGATTTTAATTTTTCTTAACAATAATAGTTTTTTTTTTAATTAGCCCGAAATAATATCGTTGAATGTATTCGCGTATCTTTTTCGGCATATACGTGCAAATTAAAAACATGCCGCATTAAAAATCAGCGAAAAGTATAAACTAAACCTGATTAACCTAACCCCGGGCTCTCGGCCTTCTCAGCTTCGGAGCCGAATCTGCTAAAGGTGCGACTTAAGCAGCGTGTTATGGAGCGGAACATGGCGGCCACAAGAAACTCACCTTTGATGGCCAGGCGGAAGGATCGACTACTGTCGCACCTCAAGCGGAAATCACTCCTAGCAAGTACGTCTCCCCCTCACACACCCTCATAAAAAAAAAACTCGACGATCGACGACACGGCTGTCAACGAATTGAGAGGGAATCGCAATAACTTTACAATTTCAGTTTCTTCTTATTTTTTTTATGCCTTTCAGAAAGGCATAATTATTACCTTTTTCTAAGATCGTCATTTTTTCCTTAACTTTTCCCTAGTCTTAAACTTAATATATCAAGACAAAAAAAAAAAAAAACAGTATCAACGATTTATTAAAATATAGAATAATTTTTAAGCTATAAAATGCAATAAATATCCAAGGCTAATAAGTAAAGTAACAAATACATAAATAACGGAAACAATGATGACAGGCGACTTTCATCGTATCACTTTAATATGTATTTTAACTTTAATGAGCCTTGTGTCCAGGATTACAAATAAGTATATGTATTGTTAAGATGAGAAAATTGAAATAGTTTTGCAGTTTTTAATTTAAACAGTAAAATTGGAATGGAAATTAATATTATACTATAAATACTCAAATACTAATAACAGAATTTTGTTATAATTTTAAGCTTATCAGCCCTAAATTGTTTGACAAATATAGTTTGTAATTTCATGTAAAATTTATAAAGACAATTGTATATATTTGTTTTTGATATTTTAATGAAAATTCAAAACTTTAGTATTAAATTCATATTAGTGTAAAATTAATCAAAAAATGTAGTTGTAAAATAAGTGTGTTATTTTTTGTTTTTTCCGTACTTTTCGAAGCCAGCGATTCCTTCGAACGTCCGGTGACGGCCCGTTGGAACTTGGCTGCACCCGTTTTTAATTAATCGATTGAATTGACTTGAAGTTTTTTTGCCAGTGTCTTGTAACCGCATGACAAACATTAACTAATAAAAAAAAATATATATATATTTATGACACGCGTGCAGCTTTGTTTATGAGTTTTAGCAGAGGATTAGACACTACTTTTTACATTAATTCTTAAATTCAGCTGAGCTGAGAATAAAAATTAATTAAATATAAAAATTTTGAAAAAAGTCTAGTCTCTCTCTCTCTCTCTCTCTCTCTCTCTTTCTTTCTCTCTATCTCTTTCACTCTTTTTACAAGTTAATCGAGCTAGTCAAACTAGGCCAGCTCTATGCCAGATCAATCCAAGATTGATCCCATAGTAAGAGAAGACAAGTGATGAGTAAAAATGGCGTCGAATGTTTTTCAGATTCGGGCAGTAATCCGGAAAGCGGGCCAAATTCGCCTCCGACGGTGAGCAACTCACAGTCTTCGCCTACTGCTGGGGGCGGCTCGAGCACGCCGATCCAGGAGGAAGGTGAGAGCGCAGCCTACGGTGGCCAGCTAACCAGCGGCAGCCAACAAGGCAGCCTATCCGACTTGTCGCTCTTTAGCTCGCCATCCATGCCCAACATCTCGCTCGGCAGGCCTCACGTTCCATCGAGTTCTGCAGTAAGTCCAGAACTTATTCTTCTTATTTGCCATTAACTATGTAGGTAATAAAATAAAGAAAACTTGATTGATAATTACAGGGCGGTACGAAGTTGGCGCCGGTCTCAGAGGCCGAAGTCCGGGCGGCGTTCACGGCTCGTTTGGGTATGCCGCTTACGGGCCAGATGCTACCCGGTACCCTGCCGTTCTATCCTTCGCTCACCGTAATCGACGGCGAGCCCACCTACATTCATAAACAGATGCAGAGTCTCGAGCAATCAGCCGGCAACAGCGCTACCTCGAGCGCCTCTAGTAGCACCGCCGAGAGAACGAGGACGCATCCGATCTACCATCCGACGCCCATCACCGACACTCAGGTGGCACACGCGAGGCTTCATAAGGCTGGCCACCGGCCTTTAGGTAGTATGTTCTCCTTCGTGTATCTCACAACGACCCTTTTGTCTTGCTCTCGCAGCTCTCCAAGATCACTATCACTACTAGAAGTAACAATAAGTTTAAGAAAACATACAAACATGGAGAAAATATGATGATCTGTAAAAATAAAAGCGTCAATCCTATAACTATGATGATGATGATGATTAATCATCTGTGGACCGCCAGCTTCTTTTATACTTGAGCTGACCTGGCACTTTTATTCTTATAGATCATCATATTTTCTGTAAGTCTCTATTTTTTCTTCAACTTATCCTTTACGATTCACAAATGCACAAAATTTATCAAATACCTGTAATGTTCGTTTTATTAAAAAATGTATCTAAAAGTGGCCATAATTCTTTAAAAAAAACATTTAAATCAGAATTTAAAGGAAAAAGTCACAAGTAGTATGTTGAAAAAAACGAGGTCTGCAAGACTTAGACATTATTTTTACTTCAAACTAATAATAATGGTACTCGACAGGCAGGACGCAGTCGGCGCCATTACCGTTGGGCCATCCGATGCTACAGGGCGGCATAATGGCCCCGCCAACGACGCACTACGAAGAGTACCTAGCTGAAAAGCAATTGCACGAGCAGCAGCAAACGCACAATTACCTCAAACAGCAGATTCGGCAAACAGTCTTGACGCGAGTAGGATCGCGTAGTCAGCAGCTCGACGAGGCACCTGAGTCTGAAGAGTCTGAGGTCATTGACCTCACCGGTAAAAAGGATACCTCTGGTTAGTTTCAATTCTCATATGTAATTTTACCCGTTTGTTGTCTCGTATCAATTGTATAAAACTTGTAGATAAAAGATAAAAACCCTTGAAGATTTTTTGAGAGAAGTTGAATTTTCGGATTCAAAAATCAATTAATGTACTATTAGAAAATATTATAATTGGACAGTAAAAATTCACATATGATTCAAGTCTGCCATAAAAAAAGTAGGAGTTTTCACTAAACATTGAAAATCTTCAAGTGTTTCCATTTTTTTCCTTTCACCACGTCACGTGTGCGTTTACGAATACGTACGCTTGTTTGTCTTTGATTGATAAATTTTCCCATCCATTGAGCAGCAACAAGTGGAGGTAGTAGTAGTGCCGGCAGCAGTAGCATTGAGGAGAGCGAGATCTCGAAGCAGCAGCGCGATCGCGAGCAATTCCTCCAGCAGCAACGGGATCTTATGATGCGACATAATCTGCAGACGGCCGAAACGCCTAGCTATACCAGTCGTACTCCCCAATCGGCGAGGCCGCTTTCCCGGGCGCTCTCCAGTCCCCTCGTACATTTGGGTATGTCCTTTTCTCGAAAATTCAATAATAATCTTCTCAATTTTTAACAAAACATCTTTATAACCAAATAAATGAAAATGTATTTCATGAATCAGAGATTGTCAAAAAGTATAATATTACTTGAATGGGGATTGTTCATTTATGATAATCATCAATAAATTTATATAGATTTAAAATGTTAACGTAAAAAAAGTATGATAACGCCGATTTACACGTTTTTGTAAGTTTACACGAATAATGAACATACGCTTTCAGGACCTCAAGGTGCGGCGGCGGCGGTGGCAGCAGCAGCAGCGGCAGCAGCAGCGGCAGCGGAAGTATACGCACGAAGTCCACGCGAGCAGCCCACCACTGGTCTGGCCTATGACCCGCTTATGTTGAAGCACGCTTGCGCCTGCGGCGAAACGGTGCGCGGTCATCCCGAGCACGGTGGCCGGCTCCAGAGTGTCTGGGCGCGACTCTCTGAAACTGGGCTATTGCAGCGCTGTGATAGAGTAAGGTCGCGCAAGGCAACTCTCGAGGAAATACAGACTTGCCACACTGAAGCTCACGCATTCTTATTCGGTTAGTCTTGGTTTTTTAATGACCTTGCAATCTTTGTACTTTCAAAATCTAGCTTGCCTTGTTTTCGATATTCTAGGCACGAACCCGCTAACGCGACAGAAGCTAGATATGTCAAAGGTGCCGATAACAAGCTTCGTGCGGCTACCCTGTGGTGGCATCGGTGTCGACAGCGATACTACGTGGAACGATGTACATACGGCACCTGCCGCTCGTATGGCTGTTGGCTGCGTCGTTGAGCTTGCCTTCAAGGCAGCGATGGGTGATATTAGGAACGGTTTTGCCGTTGTCCGACCGCCTGGTCATCACGCAGAGGCCAATCAAGCAATGGGCTTTTGCTTCTTTAATTCTGTAGCTATAGCTGCAAAGCTTCTGTTGCAAAAGCTTGAAATAAGAAGGATACTGATCCTCGATTGGGTAGGTTCAATTTTTTTCGCTCTTAATAAATTGAACTTTTTTAAATAAACAGTAAATCATGAGCAAATTTAAGTATTCGCAAGCATGAGAGTATAGCAAATTATACAAAAGTACCATAGGATAAAACTTAACAAGCTTGTAAGATTATACGATAACGGCACACCTTCTCGTAGACACACCGTGATATGTTGGTACATACTGTATCGTATTGTCGATGGCCAGCAGACACAACAATGGTTGAAACACATCCTTTATTTTAATACTTATACTTATATTGTGTTCACCTTTAAAATAAATTTCTGTTTTGGTATTATTTCTTTAAATCTTCTCTTTATATTCGGGCATTCTAACACCTAGCATGATAAGTTCAAAGATGCCTATTAAATCCGTATACTCATCATTTGCAGAAGATCGAATGTCAACGCTCTTTCTTAGAGAATAATTTTCAACATCTTGGCTCGTCGTAGCTCAATAAATTTCTATAGGAATGTTTTAATTTTGTACTTGCAAAAAATTTAACAACATGTAAAAAATTGCTCTAGAAACTATTTTATTTTTATAACTTAAAATTAATTTTTTTACACGCTACCTGTAAAATAGGTGCTTTAAACTCTCGCAACTGATATTAGAGCGCCCATTGTACGCGTTCTGTGTAAAATAGTTGTATATACACCACGGGAATAAGTATAGAATCCTTCAAACCAAATGTTTGTCACCCAAACCGAAAGTGAGAATTAGTATTAAAATTATAATATACACAGAATTTGAGACGTTCTTTATTTTTTTCCCCTCGATGCATAATCTACTACTTAATTTTAATGTGTCACCGATCAGATCATTTTTATTTCTTATGGTGTACCTATGGCCAATGAAAGTTGACAGTAAAAAATTGTTACAGTTTTTCAGTCGCTATCTCGGGATCTATTATATTGAAAAATATTTAGTCTTGAAAATTCCACCGTAGATCAGCTTACAGGCTCTTGTTTTTGCGTATAGAAGTGCCGATATAAGATATTTAGATAGTTGCATATATAAATCTAAAAAAAGAAAAGAATAATAAAGAAAAAATGGCAGATGATAAAAATTTGAATTTGCAGGATGTTCATCACGGTAACGGTACGCAACAGATGTTTTATGATGATCCGCGAGTGCTGTATCTGTCGATTCACAGACATGACGACGGCAACTTCTTCCCAGGCACAGGTGGGCCAACAGAGTGCGGAGCCGGCGAGGGCCTCGGGCACAATGTCAATGTGGCCTGGTCAGGCGGTTTCGATCCTCCTATGGGCGATGCCGAGTACCTCGCTGCCTTCCGCACCGTAGTCATGCCGATTGCCAAGGATTTTGATCCAGACCTTGTGCTCGTCTCGGCTGGCTTTGACGCTGCGCACGGTCATCCAGCTCCACTCGGCGGTTACAAAGTCAACCCGGCATGCTTCGGCCGCATGACGCAGATGCTTATGACTTTGGCTGATGGCAAAGTAGTTCTGGCTCTTGAGGGTGGCTACGATCTCGCAGCTATCTGCGACTCCGCTCAAGAGTGTGTCAGAGCTTTGCTGGGTGATGAGCCAACGCCTATCAGCGATGAGGAGCTCACGAGAATTCCCTGCCAAAACGCCATCGATACGTTACAAAAAACTATTGCCATTCAAGTAAGTTTTGTGAGATACAAAATGTATTTAGTTTTACTTATATATCACTAATATTGGCTAAATTATTATTAAATCAATAAACGTCTAAGTTGAACGATAAGGTTAAAATTTGAAAAAATTATTTTACTTTTATATAGTACCTTTTTAATATTGTTTCACATGTACTACATACGTATGAAATGTGTGCATGCGATAATTATTAATTAATAAAAAATATAAATTTATCTAAAAACTACTAGATGATTATTGATGATGAATTTCTTTTTAATTTTTCAGATGTCACATTGGCCATGTGTAAAGCTTCTAGCCCATACTGTAGGCATGAGTGCCTTTGAGGCCAGTCAAAAAGAACACGATGAGACAGAAACAGTCTCTGCCATGGCATCTCTTTCTATGAAACAGCAAACTAATTTGACGTGAGTATTTAAGCGCTTAAAAATTACTGGTGGATTATTATAAAAACTTAAATATCTAGTTAATCTTTATAATGTAATAAAAATAACAAGTAGATCAAATTTAAAAAGAAAAGTTAAAATAAAATAATTTTTATATTTTAACGTATTATTATACTTACAGAAACACGCCAGAACATTCCCGCGAAGTATCAGAAGAGCCTATGGAGCAGGACGAGGCTAAATGAAGCGAACCGCAGAGGCAGTCGCCCCCATCGCGGAGCGGAATCTGAGATTTTTTCCGCAGCCGTCGCGAGACGGATGGCAAATGCAACCACTCGTGATACTGGATCGAGCAGCAGAGTTCATGCCCAGAGGACTTGCTCGACTTTTCCAGATAAAATAGGAGGCCCGCGATGCGCATTGAGCGCACGCAATTAGAGGCTTATGTGATGGAGATTCAAAAAGCGATATTAGAAAGAAACACTGTCCCGAAGGGCACTAACATGAATCAACTCCAGAGGGCGCACTTGAAAACTGTGCTGCTGTAGAGGAGTGCGATATAGAGAAATAACTCTTCTCTACTTGTTGTTGTTAATGTTGTTCTTCTTGCACACATGACAAATTTGTAAAACTGGATTAATTGAAGCGCGCGTTACCTCCGCGATTTTTTGCACCGAAATGTCGGATATTCGGAGGATATAATGTATCATTTTATTCTCATTTTCGAAATTCGTTGAGCAAATCTATGCGTACGACGCTCAATAGTGTCGAAAGGAAACAAACTCGTTTACTTACATTATCAAACACGTACACACTCAAGTGTTCTATCTTCTCTTTTTTTTGTTGTTTCGATATCCTTTTTTCTTTCAGTTGATGTCTTTTAGGTCGGAGATACATGAAACGAAAATCACCGGTACGGAGTCTGTTTAAACACCTGCGAGCGAGTGAGAGATCTGCGGAAACTGAGTTCTTTCTCACAATCACGTGTATAAATAAGTTCCGTGTCGAAAGTTCCGTTCCATGTAAACGTACCGTTAAACGTCAAAAGACAACGAATGGCAATGTTGCGTTCAAGATTTCGCAGGCGATGGACGTATACACTACTACAAAACTGAAAATAGGATGGTTACTAAAATAAATTAATTGTATATGTGTGTGTGTGTGAGTGTGTATCTGGATAAGCGTGTGTCTGTGAGTTCCGCACACGCATCACACATATGCACACCCACTCTCACATTATATGAAGACTACGTTGGTTTTTATTGGTGAAGCACTTGGTGTTGACTGATTATTTTTAAAAGAAAAAACTAAATGCTTCATGGATAAGCATCAGAGATGCTTAAACGATTTTGTTAAATTTATGTATTTGATCAGTGGTTTCTTGTGACTAGTTGTCAATCGAAAAGCTGTTAAACTATGTTAATCAATATAATTGTGCATAATGTATTTGGTGCATCGGTGGTAAAAGAAACTTTCGATCGAGCATCTATGCGTTTGCTTAGGTACTTTTTAAATGTGTATTCGTGAATAAAACAGAAAAGGAAAAAATAACAGAAATAATGACAGACAATAGGATTTAAGATTTTTTGTAGTGCGCCAGTGCTGGTCGCCGGCGTGCTTTTAGTTTTTTGATCGACCGAAATTAAAAGAAAAGGAAAGATAAATGTGCGTTGCACGATTACATTAGCTTTGCAAAGAAGAGAAAGGTTTAGATAACGTACGCGCACACGCGATTGTCGTTAGTTTTACTTAGTTTCCTGTTGCGAACAAAAGGTGGTGCGATTTTTGTGATATTTTGTAAAACTGTTAAGTAAACCTATTCTACGCGAATTTAAATCGTCGATTATATTGTAATAGACAAATCGTTTACGAATAGAGAATGGTTAGCTTAAAGAACGATATGAAAAGATAAAAAAAACAAAGACAACTTAGAATGCGAAAAGGTCAGTTGTGGAAACAATATGAGCATTTATTTTTATGTCATGCATTTTATGGTGTTGAAAAATAAAAAAGAATGATAAGAAAGAGAAGATATATGGAGAAATTTATTATTGAACGAATTAAAGATACTATATGTTTACATAAATTTTGTCATACAAATGAAAGAATTATATATATGTATATATATATACATATATATATTATATATTGAAGTATATATTGCATATTATATTAAATATATGTATATTGCATAATTATTGTAACATTAGCTTTTAAAAAGAAGAGACAGGCAATGTAAGAATCTCAGGTGTCTGATAGCGTATACGTTGCCCGGATAAAAATTTTACTTTGACAATTAGAAATGCTGAAAAAAATAAACATTGCATTGATATTACGTTTTAACCAAACAGTGCAAAAAGCGAGAGCGCAGCCTATATACGTGTGTACACTGTATGTACGTGTAATATTACATAGCTCTAAGCGCAATTGAATGACTCGCGGACACGATTATTTATAAAATGCATACGTAATACCTTATAATTACGCATTAATCATAAACATAAAAAGGAAACACTAATTGAACATTTTGATTTGAGAGCAAAGAGTAATGTTATACATTATATATTATATGTTATATTGTCCAATGAAATTCCTGAAAAGATCTGTCGACTTCAAGTCGATATCATTGCTCCAATCGTTTGTTAAGGCGTTCATGTATAAAAATAAAATGTAAAAAAATTTATAAAAATATGCATACGCGCAATAGGGAGCGAGTAAATTTCGTCCTTAGCCTTTGGAGAGGAAAAGCAGGCCTATAAACTTGAATATTTCACTCCGCGAAAGGCAAAAAATTTTTTGTTTCTGTTTCTTTAAAGCTTTATATGAAATCATGAACTTGTGACATTCCGATATCATTCGTAGTAAATTGATACAAATTAGCTTTTAAAGCATGTATGAATGTGTACGAAATATATTGTGATGAGTAAAATAAACTTGAGTGTATGAGGGTGAGCGTGCAGCAAGTTATTATATCTACATATTAATTATTGAATAGGCAATGCAGACCCGTAATTAATAATGTTATTGATCGTGCACGAGACGTTAAGTACGTTGACGATGTCTATGTTAAACATGCCGTTAATTATAATAGTCATACATTTTTTATGTATATAAATGTACCTCCTAAACTAATTTTAAAATAAAAATATAGTGATTGTGTTATAAATGTGTCTTTGATCTTTGATTTTTAAGTCACTCTTTTTACTAAAATTACAAATTGAATAAGTAGTTGCTATTATAAACTTCCGTAACAGGATAGATATGAATGTTAATTAATATATATCGAATATGAAGATAGTATTAAGTGTTAATAACACTGGGACGTCTGTTGATTTTTTGACAGTTGGTTTCTGAATGACCCGTGCAGCTATCGGGCAGGAAAAGAAAACTGCCCGAGCTTTTAAGATCCTCAACTCGCGCAAGTTATGTCTGTATACTTCATCTTAGATAGGCTTCTCAACACTTGAATTATTCAATGAGCCTATAAAGATTTGCAAGTTTCATTAAAAATATATTCATAAAACAATCGCATTTGGAAAAATTCTCAAAACTTACTCAAAACAAAAATTTGATTTAAAAAAATATTTTTTTAAATAAAACCCATATGTATAATAGACTAATGTTTTTTTTTCTTCATAAATTTCATACAACGTAAAAAAAGTGACTTATCTATTTGAATATCTTTCTTTAAATTTTATTTTAGACTATAGCTTATAAAAAATAGATTCTGTTCTTATCTGTCAATAATTATTAATTATTTTTCAAGTCAGTCGCAGAATCAAATCAATAAACATACAAAACAACACAATATTGATTATCCACAAAGTACTTTAGGCAATGCTGTAAGAAAGAAAGAAATAAAAAATGTTGTGTAAAACTAAAGATAATGCCTTTGTTTCATCAAGATTTTGAAGAATGAAAAATGCACTCAGATTTTCAAAGTTTACTAAAACAGAATTTATAATAATAATATATTCTAATTATTATATATGTATATATTATAACTTACATAATGTTAAATTTAGTTTTTGTTAAAATTAAATTTAAAATTGTTTTTAAATTACTTATTACTTTAAGTTAAACGCAGTTTCAACAAAGTGTTTAAGTTCAGTTTTAATTGTAGTTAGGTACAGTTTATTACTAAAATTAAGTTTATCATAATTTCATGAAAAAGTAATGGGAGCAAAGAATATCGTTTGACTAGATTAGAATACTTAGACTGAAATAACATGGGATGAAGCGCAACGCTTGCCTGCACGAGCCACATAATGTAAGTGTAATAACCCTTCGCAACTCCTGATATCCTGGTATATTGTACCACTCAATATCTCTTGTCTGCAGTGTTTCTAGTAATAACTATACAAATCTCAAGTAAGTATATATATATATGTAAAATTTATCTTTTCTAATTATTTGGAACATGTATAACTTGACCGCTGCAGTCAGTTTTTTTTTATCGTTCAGACTACTCACCTCAATCTTATATATTATAGTGAAAAAATGATTCATTTTCAAAGTCTTTTTTATTGCGTGTAATTTGCTAATTCATTATTTAATTAAATTAGATAATAAAAATACACAACACCTGAAAATTATTAATATTTGAAGTACGTTATTATTTTTTATAACGCTAATATTGCACAAGACAGAAACATTGTTGCATTTAATTTATATACATTAGGGCTTGTTGAGTGTAAGACTATTGGTATGCTCCCGAATATCATAGTTATAAATAATTTTGATTTCTCAAAATAATTTATTCTTAGGATTTTAACGAAAATATTCTTACGATATTTACATGCGACTGTTTACATTCTAGGCTTGAATTTATTAATTTTTGAAATTAAAACTGAAAGTTGGTAACAGTGACTGGAAATTTGTTTACCAAAACCAAAAATAAACTTTCTCATTATCCTGTTCTCCTTGCGCACTTTACCATTTTGAATCAAAGTTTCAAAAAGATACTGAAGTATGCACCTATATACTTTCTTATGCAATAACTATCTTTTGGCTGTAGAACCTTGTTAACCTTGTTAAACTTGATTAATTTTAAACTGAAATTATAACTCTAATTAAACGATGTAACTTAAAAGGAAACTTTCATTAAATTCAATTTTTATAAAATAAAGAATCAATATAATTTAAATAACTTTTTTCAAGTTGATCCATTTAAAAATACATGCTTGGTGATTTTGTTATCCTTAAGCAATTTATTTTAGTATCAATATAAAAGAATTCAATTATTGCTTTGACTTAAGCTACAATTTTTTAAAAGAGTATATATTATTGTTAATCTATCAAAACTATTTTCCGTCTACCAGCTAAAGTTTAAAATAAAAGAAAATATTTGTATTGATATCGCCAATTAGAGATGAAAAAACTTTTCTTATTAGAAGAAGACAATTTCAGTTTTTCAAAAGAACTTGAACTTCAATATACTTGGATAATATCTTTGTATGGATATATATAAGTAGCAGAGAGCGCTACCTATATGATTCAACTGTCGTGGCGTTGCAGCAAGCCATTAGCCAATCAGCATCGAGGAACTTGGATTCGTTCTACCTCTTCCATTCTCATGTGAGCCTAGGCTGGCATAACCGTTTCGGGATTTTCGTTCCAGCATTTCGTTCCTGCATTTAGCTCTTCGCTCTCAGAATACGTATATATACGCCTCTCGGTCTCTCTCTCTCTATCTTCTTTCTTTCTTTCGAACTAAAGGCAGTATAGTGGCATAATCGCACCAATGGAGCGATGGAGCGATGGTATAAATACTCCTTGCTCTTTCTAACTTTCCGATAAACTCGCCGATTCGATGTCTCATTCGCGTTTGCTTTTAGACGTCGTTTTATAACAATTTTTATAAGCAGAGAATTTGAATCTACATGCATACCATCTTATTGACCACTTTATCAAATTTAAATATATATATATGTGTGCATTATTTTTTCATGTTCTTTTTTTTATATCAATTTTCTTTAAATTGATAAATTAAGATATTTATTAGACTAGCGGTTTTTGACTTAAATAAAAAATTATGTTTCTGCATTCGAGGCACGATTAATAGTAGTATAGTTATTTACGACACAAGTGCGGTAAAGTGATTTCAACCTCGTGTGGGCGTTTACGCACGACCGAAGCGAGGGTGGAAAGTTCACACGAGGTTAAAATCATTTTATCTCCTATATATTGTACATAATTTTTCACACAGCGTGTGGAAAGCTTGTTTTCATGCACGCGTTTCCGACCGCAAGTGCGGGAAAACGAACTTCCCGCACGTCGTGTGGAAAAACATATTTAAACATCGTAAATTTAAAAAACATTGCTAATATAAAGTTTGTTTTCAGAGATTTAAGTATAACTTTTAAAACATGAATATTCAAAAAAAAAATCATTATTTTGCTAAATAGTATACAAAAATTGTCATGAAAATCATTTATTTTACTATTATTTCTTGTAAGCTTGATGTTTGATTAACGTATGAAAGAGAAAAGACGTGTTTTTAAAACTCTACAACTTTTATATTATACATATTACCAGAATTAAAATATTTTCCATAATTTTATTTTAAAAATCAATTTATCATCATGACATCTAAAGAAAAGTTTTAATTCAAAAATACTAGCTTATTTAGCTCTACTACAATATTACTAACATAGTTTATATAATACTACTACAATAGTTTATTTCATAAATAAATAGATAGAATCAGAAAAAAATTTTATTCTTTATGTTTATACATATCTACCATTAATATCGCCGTAACTATTCTCAGTAGATTGTTAGTAGGGACCAGTCATCAGTTTGAGGCCAAGTCGACGTATTTTTCAAATTATTTGTTCTAATTGATTCTGAAACTATATGTACTACATCTAATATATATACATACACAAAAATTCTTATGATGACAAATTAATAGCTATCTATAAGGAACATCTACAATGTTTAGTTTAATTATTATAAAAGAATCTTATAATTGTACGATGATACTTTATAAACATAATATACGTTATATATTGGTTACATAATTGTACATATATGCCTGCAAAATAAATTAATAAATAAATAATCCATGTTTATACAAGATTTTCCGATTGTCAGTATGCCACGAAAAAATTCTATATTAATTTATGCCTAAAATTATGAAACCAGATAAGTACAATTACATTTTTCTTAAAAATATATAAATAGTACAAAACAATCAATTATGTATTTGAAAAGTTCTCCTGGTCCTCTATGTATTGTACAAACTATTCGGTATTTGTTTTTCAATACCTTAATAAATTTAATAAATTCGTAACAAACTTTTAAAATTTTATTCTCAATGTATCTAAAAGGAAACTCATCTAAATTCTTACTGCCAATAACTTAAAAAATGTTTCGACCAAAGTTGTGGCACAATATCATATTTACAATATCCAAGTTACTGATAGTGTGTCAACTTACTTACCTATGCAATGTGCCTCGGCCCTCTCCTATTCGCCTTGTGCATAAAGTTGAAGGAATAAGAGAATTTTGTTAGCGTACGTGATGAGAGAGAGAGAAATGGTATTTCCCTTTGCGCCACACGATGAGTTTAACTGATTAATTGTTAATTGAAAAAATTCCATGTTGTTGTTTGCCGATGTAATAAAAGGAAGGTTCGATTGATAATGCAAACAAATCTGATTTAAATGTCTGATTTATTGTCGTTCTCCTCCGGTTATACCTTTATAATAATGGTATAACCTAAGGAGGAGGATCGTAAAGTGTCGACGGAACGTTGCGTTGAAATTTAATTGGGATTTGTTTGCATTAAGTATCAATCAAACCTTACTTTTTTTCATTTCGTTAATGATCAAATTTTGTTCTAAATTCTTTCACTTTTTAGAGAAATAATTAGAGAAATAAAAAATGTGTTTTGAGAAATGCTACAAGCTAAAAACTTATATAGTAAGTTAATCAGGAGTTATGCAAAAAAATTATACCAATGATTTAATCGTAAGATTGTAAAAAGGTGATGAGTAGTCGGAGGTACATACAAAGATGGACTTTTTACCAGTACTAAAAATCTATTCCATAAATTGAAACGAAATTCCTGTGGTAAGTCTTTGGAAGCATGCTTTATTATATGAAAAAGTTTCATTCGAATCGGTTAATTATCGATGTTATATAAGAATTAGTATTTTCTTTATACTCTAATTAAATTTAATTACCCTTACAATGGATTATTATTTTTATATAAATAAGAAAATGTTATCAAATATCATAAGTAAAACAAGTCAATAGTGATTTGATAATTAAAAAGATTATTAAATAAAATTATTTACTTCCTTTTTAGATCGCCCAAGAAATTTGTACAATAAAATATAACATTAATAGCTAAAATTAAAAAGTAAGAAAAGAAAGTAAGAGTCGAAAATTTAAATACGTATAAAAAGATTCATATTTTTTAATATTTCTTTTTTTAATCATATACTTGAAATTTATTTGTAATTCAATATTAATTTAATATATTATAAAATATTAACTTATATCCACAAATATTGTATGATAACGCCGTAATTAAATCTTTTTAAATTTATGTTTTTAAAATTGTGTAAATAAAAATTATAAAACAAGTCAATGCGATTTACTTTATTGTGTATTTTTTGTTGGTCGAAAACGTATAATTGTAAGGATATAGATAAATAAAAACACATAATTTTGGGACTGAAATCGTTTAATAATGAAGTCTTTGTACAGAAAACAATAGAAACGAACATAAATCATTGCAAATCACCATCATATATTAGCTTTGATGTGTAGTGCTAGTGCTACTATTATACTCTCGATAGTTGCTAGATTTATTTTTTTCCTTTAGCGTGTTTGTGTCTGTACGTGTATATTTTCAGAAATGTACGCATCATTTCACTATTATCTTTGTCTCTCATCTGCACGTATGCCTTTGCCAAAACTTGGTATACATTCGCGTACATTGTAAATAAAAAACAGAACAACTTGTTTCTACATAAGGTATATAGAGCCTCGCACGGTTATGAAGAACAATTTTTTTCTTTATTTTTTCTCAAAACTTTGTTCGCTTGTTAGCGAAAAGACATCGCGTGCTTCACGCGTGCTTCTTTTTTTCATCACGTATCTTCATCATCATCAAAAATGGGATTCACTCGAAATTTTTACTTTTGTGAAATTGTTCACAGAATCGCATTTGCGACTTTAAGAATCTGCGCATCTTGCGGAGATTTAATTACGCAACGCTTTATTCTCTTAATATTTACGTAATAATCAATAATCAATAATAACTATGCTTGCCAGTCGCAGTCATCGATTGGAGGCTTTACGAAACCTCGGCAAAATTCGCTCACTCAGAGGTTCTTGTTATAATTTGGAAAAAAAAAAAAATTAACAGAGAATAAAATTAAAAGCTATTTTTTATTACAAATAATTAATTTAAATACATTTTTAAATGTTATATTTTGATTTGCGTCCAAATAATTATCAAAAGGTATTTTATTATATTTTTTTTAAAACTAACCATAAAAAAGTGTTCGAACGATTTTGCCGTGTTTCTTGCGCAGAGATAGAATATATACTTTTTCAGATAATAATAATATTTATACGTCGTACTTTTTGTTAACGTACCACAAATCATTATCGGTATATAATACAGTATCGACTATAATTTGTTTTTTTACGTCTTAACCTAAATGTCTATCAAATATTTCTTTTATATATGTACAATAAGAATGTGAAAAAAAGGAGCGGGATGGTAAATCTATGTAAAAATTTTTAAAATTAAAAAAACGCACGAGATAAGAGAAACAGCGCCGCGTACGCATGTAGCAACAAGGTACTCCCTCATACATTTTGTTTTAATCGACGCATAATTTTATGCGGCCAGAAAAGATTAAATGCGTTTTTTGCTCAAACAGGCGCGCGTACTTCAATTTGCGTAGTTTATTTCGCTTATCTCTTAGGTGATAATCAAAAAAATATAATAAACTAATAATCATATAAAAAAGAGGCTAATAACACTTTTGTAAAATCGTTTCAGCATCCGCATCGACCTGTTCATGAAACATCGAAAATACATTCACTACTTTATAATAAAAAGAAATAAGAATATTGTTATTTCTTTAGAATTTTAATAATAAATGATAAAAAAACTTTGCTCGCGTGCCAGTAATCATTAATGGAAACAGTTGTTTTTAATTTCACTTAAAGTAGCTTGAATAATAAGCAGTTTTTAACTTTCATTTATGATACTTTTTAAAATCAAAAGACAAATCTTCTAAAATTTTGTTCATATAACATAAACTGAAATTATTTTCTAGTCAATGAGTACTAGTAGATAAAATAATTTACTTTTATTATAAATAACAAAATTTATACTTTGTTAAATAATTGCTTCTTTTTAAAATTCATTTAATATTTTCATAAAAATATATAGTTAAACCATTTTGTTTACACACAGACATCCGCTTCCACTATTCAACAACTATTACGGAAAATAAATCAAAAAGATTATTATCGTCAACGCGAACGAAAGTGAAGTCATTGGCACTCAGGAACTGGCAACAAAATAATCAGGTCGATCAATAAAATACAAATATAATAATCATAGTAATAATAATAATAATAAAAAAAAAAAAACATTAGTATAAGAAGTCGTTCAATCGGCATTTCGAGCATGTATAATAAATCATTTCACGCGGGTGGTTCATATAAACGTATTATACGATTCTATAATACCCTTTCTTTAATGAAATAATCGTTATTGGAAAGAGAGAGATAATGATGACCAACAACACAATTTTACAAAACTAACATATTTGTAAGGGAAGGGCTTTAAGAAAAGGGTAAGGAGAGAAGTATAGGTATAAGTGCTATACTAGGACGTGTATGAGGGTAGGGGCGCCACTGCAACTGCTTGAAATATTATTTATTTTACATGACGACTCTTTTTTCTTTTTTCGCATAAATATATTTATATATCTATGTGTGTGTATTTATAATATCCCACAGTCAGTCATCGTGGGTGAGCGGCGAGAGCAGTCAGGAACATATATATCTTCGATCAACATTGTAATCGTCATCTTTGTTTAATCGTTATACATTTTTTCTCTTTTTCACTCTCTCTCTTTCGCTCTTGTCAGTAAATGCCGCAGTACACTGAAAATCGTAGTTTTCGTAACAAGTGCGTGAAGTTTTACATCCGTGTGTGATGGCCGTGATTGTAGAATCACAAACGGATGGGATGTTCAGGCACATATTACGAACAATATTTTATGATGTTAATATGTGTTAAACTGCACTTTTAAAAAATTTGCAAAATGCAATAAGTGCAACTTTGCGCATACTATGTCATAAAATACATTTATCCCAATATTTCTAAACGTATATTTATTTGGTACCATTAAAAAAGATTTTATAAGTAATTTGCTTCATCTAATAAATATTTTAGATTAAATTATTATTGGGTATCGAATAATTATACATTAAGAAAATTGAAATAAATACAAGTTTAAATTTAAACAGAAACTTTTTTTTCAGCGTATACTAATAAGTACGCGCTTGATTTTATGGCGTCGTACATAACTGACTGATCGCACTATGTGCCGTTCGATCATCAATTTGCGCTCTCTATACTTGTAGAGAATCCTTTATTACTTTTTATTTGCTCAGCTTAATCCTCTCGTACTTCTAACTACTTGTACGAGAACGTGCGATAAGAATTTATCGCTAGGTACTCTCGACAATATTTCGCCTTTCTAACTATCACTTTCAAAAAAGTTACAAAGAGTTATGCATTCGTACTTGCATGCGCTTGCCTCTTATTGTATTTACATACGATTTCTTCTTACGCCTTGCGACTTCACTCGTTTCTACTATTTGTTTCTATTCTTCTTAGTTTTCTGCGTTACGTTTTATTTTCGATTTGCAAATTCATTTGACCTTGTTATCTTCGAGATTATAAATGTTTTGCTGCCTTGTACTTTCAAACCCCGTGAAAGAAGCATCGAACGACTCTCTTGTGCCTCTCATCAAATGATGTAATAAATATATTAAGGAAAAATATATTAACGAGAAAATTATTATATCGGCTAAAGTTAAACCATTCGCTAATCTTTTTTTTCTATCTTTATTCATTACTTCTTTTTTTAGCTTCGTTTCGCGCCATTACGCGATTCTGCAGGGGGAGGGATCTTTTTTTTTGTTCCCCTTTTTTGAGAAGAGAAGACGAAAAAAGAAAACGACTCTTTTACGTCTTGCCCGCTCGATTCAATTCAGTCCAGGGCATAAGTTTTGATTGCATTCCCAAAAAATCAATCTCCATTATTCCTCCACTTTCGCTATATACATTCCAGATAAGACTTTTTGCTATCTCAGTCGACGATGGACCTCCATCGATTTGTTGAAAGTCCAATGCGTGGGTATGATTAACATTTGTTTGGCTCTGTGTCTTTTTTTTATATTTCTGTTTTGTCTTGTTACTCCTTTTATGACTTTACTTCACGGTCGAGAAGTTCTGCTGTGGGTTTTGATTTGTTGGCACCCAATTGTGAAAAACATCCCTGAAATTCAAAATTCCTAATGAGACATAATTATCTATATAACATCTAAATATTTGAAATCGGCTGGTTATTGAATCGAATGTTACGCGTATTTCACACTGTCTATTCAACTTTTAAATTCAAGCTTTTTTTAAATAAAAAGTCTAGAAAAAAGTTATGAAAATTAACGAGGCCTTTTTTGACAACTAAATTTGTAGATAATAGTATTGAGATTAATGGTACTAAAGAGTAGTTAAAGTGTAAGTGAAAGTACCTGCAGTGACTGACGACACATTCGTTGCTACAGTACTCGTCCTCCCACTCGGTATTGGAGATAGCCGGATTTTGGCAGCCGTGACGAATGCAGGCGTTAGTCGGAGGCTGCTGTTGTTGTTGCTGCTGCTGCTGGGCCATTGAGGCAGCAGCGGCGGCTGCGTGTGCGGCCGCTGCAGCAGCCTGCGAGCCGTTGACCGGCGGCGGACTCGACAGGGAATCACTGCTTCGCGGTGGACTCATATGTAGAATTTGTTGTTGCTGCTGCTGCTGCTGTTGTTGCTGCTGCACTTGCACCTGCTGTTGTGGTACCTGAGTAATAAAGAAACAAATTAACAAAAGCATTTGGTTTTGCATGTGAGCCTCATTCATACATAAGTAATAATTTAATATAAAAAAATTAATTTTCAAATAGATATTCATTCATCTATATTATTTAAAAAATTGAATTTTCGAATTTATCTTTAGAATTCGTTTAAGAGTCAATTTAGCAGGCTATAATACCACTGTCGAGAGCATTCAGTTTATTATGAAAGAGATTTCGTGAAATTAGAATTCTGAGAATCTTTCATCAGAAAATTATACCAGCTTAATTGCAGCACTCGCTCGTGTAATTAACGCATTTAATTGAAAACCGTCATTTCAATGAGAAAGTTTCTTAAAAATTTGACGCACTTTATTTACGTGACGTTTTTTCTCTGAATTCATGTGTAATTATCGCAGTAATTTATCTACGTGCAAAAAATATCTGAATTCTTTATGCACCTAAATTAGAATGAATTAAAAAATTTGCGATAAAATTTACAAATAGAAGCCGTACAATGATAAATGGAGCGTTATTAAATATCATTTCCGAAAGTATAAACCCTGCGAGTTTTCCTGCTGTTATTTCAATTCCTAGACATATGAATATTATTCGCTCATTTTCATCGCTTTTCCATATAAAGATAAATTGTCGAAGTAAAAAATATATTCTTTGTTTTTTGACAGTAGATATTAATACGAGAAAAAATGAACGCAAATATGTATGATGCTTTATTGTGCTTGCAAAAGAAGCTAGAGGAAAAATAAAATAACAGAATGAAGAGAAACAGGAGTAAAGTGAAAAAGAATGCAAAGACGAGCGGAGATCGAATGCATAATACAAAAGGCCTTATAATAGCTACACAACGTCTTGGAGCCTGTAATTTGATCCAATCTTCCCGTTAATTTGCAGAACGGTCGTTTAGTTCGTCCTTCTTTTTCTCTCTCCTTACGTCTCTTTTACCATCTATTCTTCTATTTTTTCACTTGTTTTTTATCTCCGTCCCTCTCTCTCTCTCGCACACACACACACACACACACGCACACACACACACACACAATTCGGAATATCTAAACAACATTTGCAGAATTACATTTTCAAAGGGACTTTGTGAAAATCATGAACTAATATCGCAAAACTTAAGCGTGCTAAGCAGTTAAAAACTCATTATTTTTATCATCAGATGTAGGTACTTGTGGAAAAGAATTTTCAACTTGAGGAGAAAGACGACAAGTGTTCACGCATGCACGCTTACAGTTAAGTTTGTAGCTTTGTGTGTGTACCTACATGTATGTATATATAACGTAGATACTGGAAGGATAGACTTTCCGGTGATGCGCGTGTGCGCGCGCGCGAGAAAGAGAGAGAGAGAGAGAGAGAGAGAGAGAGAGAAGGGGGAGAGAGAGTCAGGGGACTACACTGCTGCCGTTGGGGAGGGTTCACTGACCTGCTGCATATACTGTTGCTGCGAGACCTGCGGCTGCATGTGCTGCTGCGTCATGTGAGGAGGCGGTGCCATTGGGCTGCCCATTAGATTCTGGAATAAAAAAGAAACACACACAAGTCAGTATAAGTATAACCTGTTTATTCTTTTCTATTAAATCATACTTAATTTTTGTGGCTTAAATTTTAACCTTTTCCTTTCATTTTTGCAAAATGTCTTTGCCATGAATCGTTTAACTATTGAGAAATCAAAAATTCTCAGAATAAAAGTGACCGTTAATAAATAATATTGTTTTTTTTTTATTATCTCCATTAGCTAAGTTTTGCTATGGAGAAGAAGCTATGTGAATCTCAAAAATAAACCTCAAGTCTTATATGATTACATTTGCATTACGTAAGTAGAAACTGTAAGAATTTTCATTTCAAATTTAAAGTCAATAATGATTTTGAATTTACTAAGTTTTCCATCTGTAGATTTTCAATTGTTACAAAATTAATTTATTATTTTAAGGTATTTAAATATAAACTGTCCTTTTTAATACAATATAAATTAATTTATATAGTTTAGTAGATTTAAAATTTTGTTTACATAAGTACTTTGAAATGAATCGTGTTAGCGTTTTAAGTCGCGAGAGGAAGTCTATTGTGTAAGAGGATTTTTAAAGTTAAGCTGCTCAGATACTTCCTTAAAAAGATTGTATCTGCATAATCTTTTACTGTCAGTATAATTTTGTTACTGTATTAAATTTAAAACAAATGTTAAACAAAAATAGACGCAAGTTCTCTTTGCTTTCTTGTAGAATATAATATGTTAAAGTTTTTTTTTAATTTTAAATATATGACTTAGCATTTCTTCTGTATAATTATATACATATATATAAAAGCTAAATAAGTTATGAATAATATTTATTTTATTCAATTGATAAATAGCATTATACATTTCCTTTGAGAATACGATGTGTTGCTTTTTATCGACACGCGATGATAAAAAATTTGAATAAACATATTAAAAAGTTTCTTAAGTTTGTCTGTGCAGAACAAAATTTATAGAAATATTAAGATCTAAAAACACTAATGAAATTAGTGAAAATTAAATTTGTAAAAATTGCATTAAAACTTGATAATGAATTTACGGGTAAAATTTATCAATTTTAATCAAAAGTTAATTAAGTTTAATGAAAATTAAATTGAGGGCGATTTCATCAGAGAGAACTAAATTAAATTTTAATTAACGTTTCAAAATAGTTTAGTTGTAGGCGTACGCTGAATTAATCGACTAATTCGGCACTGATGATTCAGTATGATTTAATTACCCGAAAAGTTAGTCTGTTATATTTACTTTAATTAAATATGAGATAATAAATTTTAACTATACATAAAAAAAGAATAGATAGTTTTTGTTGTTTTTAATCTTTTTTTTTTTTATTATTATCCATTACATTTTATCGGCATAAATCTTAAAGTTTGCAAAGAGTAACATGAAGGAGAATAAGGTATTTCGAATGCGTGTCATGACATTCATTTTCCTTTGATAAAGTTCTCTGTAAATTACTATTTACACGTGCTAATTGGCAATTCAATCCGTCGACGTCCTTACAATCTATTCCGTGTGGCAAAATAACTACTGTAATTACGTTAGATTCTCTCATACTAATTTATGTAAGCTTCATACACATATTCCAGCGCGTTATTCAGCAAAATTAATAATCTAAAATTTTATATTTTAAAGTGGAAATTAAGAGGAACTGCTATAATTTTTCATTATTTCACATTCATACTCTCAACTCAAGGACATTGAGATTTTAATAGCCGTCATTAAACAAGTTAATCTATAATCAGGATGAATCATACATCTCGATATTAAAATCTTTTCATTTACACATTACACTGCTACTGAACAGAAAAAAATTTTCCTTTATTTAAATTATTATACTGCAGCTGACTTTATTTTAAACTTATAAATATTAGCTACGTTTTATTCAAGAACACGAGAAAAATGTACTTTGTTTCCAAAGCTTATTCATAATTTCCAATAAACTAAATATTAAAAGCCTTTTTTTATTGAATTTTTGCATATACTTTGCAATATCAGAATTTTGACTATTATAAAGTAAAAATTTAAAAACAAAGTCAAAGATCCATCAAGTTCGAACGTTTAGTAAAAAAGAAAATCACCTATAATAAACTAGTAGCTATTTAATAAGAAAAGAATAAGACAAACCTGTTGATGGGGACTTGGCTGCATGTGCGAGCTGGGCGAGAGATGATGAGGCGACTTCTTAATGACGTTCATTTGCTGCTGTTGCTGCTGTGCCGCCTGCTGTTGGGGCGAGGGTGGCTGGGGACTGTAGACCTGCTGGTGGTAGGCCGTGACAGGTGCTCCGCTTGGCGTTCCGTAAGGTGGTCCGTAGTTAGCGTACTGCACTTGTTGCTGCTGTTGTTGCTGCTGCTGTTGCTGCTGCTGTTGAGCTTGTTGCTGTTGTTGAGCCGCTGCGGCTGCAGCCGCTGCTGCCTGCTGTTGAGCTACGGCCTGCTGCTGAGCCGCAGCATGTTGAGCAGCTGCGGCCTGATGGGCCTGCTGCTGCTGCTGCTGTTGGTGGTGTTGCTGAGCCTGTTGCTGCTGATGCTGCTCCTCGCCGCCCTTCTGAACGAGCGAGGCCCTGTAGGCCGCCAGTGCTTTCAAGTATTCTTTCTTAGCAGCCTCTGTCTTTTTTTTGTACACCTGTTTAAAAGAATTGTCATTAACTAATGATAACTGTAATAAAATTTTTGCTTTCATACATAAGCTACAATTATAAACAATTATTATTTGCTATTATAAGCAGTTTTTTTACAGTTATTCATATTTTCATGTGGGTAAATCTTTGCGTGTGTATGTACGTGGGCTAAAAATAGGTCAGAGTAGAGCATTACGTATAATTTATGAACGACCATATAGGGTTATTTTATCAGATTTATGTATACGAAATATTACTAGGAATATAGGAAGATTTACTTAAAGTTTAGTAAAATTTTTTATAAAGTATAGTAATTTTTCCAACAAAATTTTTTCCGTTTTCGAATACAATTTTATCACACATTTTATAATGGAATATTAAATTGTTAATAAGATTCTAATAAACATTTAAAAATTAACAAGGTCCGAAAGTTGTATTATTACAGACTAGGTAGATTATGTAGTTTTTTGACTATTAAAAAAATATATTGCAATATAAGCAAATCTAAAAGATGATTGCCCTCTGTAATAATACATCCTAATACTATGCAAAATTTCAAGTCAAAATTTTAAATCATTTAAGAATTGCATTTGAACAAAATTTCTTATTTATTTCCATGAATCTAAAAACTTTATTAATTTTAGAAAAATTTCGTTCAAATGTCATTTTTTTATGCATTATTATTATGATTTACAATTTTGCACAGTAGTAGATAGTTGTAAAAGGATGACCTATGTCTTGGTTTTGCATAATCCATTTTCGTTATTTATTTACTTATAAGTATTTGTCTAACAGTTATTTTACAATATTTAGTCGGTCGATAAAAATTGAGTTTCAGACCCCATTAACAAACACTTTTCGATTTGTATGAGTTTCTTTAGTCAATATTCGTTTTCAAAAACATATACGCATGTTAAATAAAACTGTAGGTTAAAATTCATTTTAATTTTTGAAATTAGGAATAGCAACAGATTAATATTTATTTTATTGCAAAATTTTTTATAAAAAATTCTAAAATAATGCTAATTATCGCATTTTAAAGTGGGTTTATAAGTTTGAAGAAATAATGAATAAACCCGAATGGTATATATTAAAGTTTAAATATTTAAATCGACACACAAATTTGGCAGAAATCTAATTTAATTCCGCACTCTACACTATACTTCGTATAATGTAGGATATGAGTACTTAGAAATTTGAAGAGCGTAGCAATTCAAGTAATCAAATGTTAATTTCAAATTCATGTGTGCTTATTTCTGCCAAGTACAAATTGAACTGGAATTTCTAGAAGGCACCTCGTCATTAAGCTGAACAAATTTATAACGCATCTTAAGAGATATCAGTAGCTTCAACTTAATTCAAAGACTGAACTAAGAAAGAGTTATTTTTTGGCACACGTTAATTATTTTTAAAACTGTTATAGAAAATAAGATTAGAACGGTACCGTTAACTTGAAAAGTCAATTTTATTTTCATTAACTATTTCACACAGTTTAAAGCAGTTAAAAATTTGAAAATCTACTGATTCATTCTACAATCTATTGATTAAAATTTACTTATATATAATTTTTAATCAGTGAAGCTAGTTTTACTAATATTTTTTTACGGAAAGTAGATAATGATTTTTTTAATATTTAGTAAATATTTCAAGAATTCCGAAGAAAATGAAATATTAAACTGACGGTCTTCAAGGTTAACAATGAGGGCAACAATGTATTTAAGAAATTTCTGTGAATTTAAAGATAAATTTTTGGCTATCAGTAATAGTATGAGTAATGCAGAAAATGAAAAAGATAATTTTTTGGACAAGAAATGAAATTTGTAATATTTGATAGGAATTGACTTAAATTAAATGTTATCGTAGTTCAGTCGGCCATTTTAAATTTTGAGTTTAATTTCTAAGTATTAGATACTGCAGACTCTACAGGTTCTTTCTTTATTTCCTTCTTTATCATTCGGTTATGAGCGAACACGAGCAAGTCCACCAATTGATAGGGTACTTTATTGCTACATTATTCCGGCGATTTATTGTCCCACTAGATTCTAGAAGCCTCTTTTAGCCTCCCGCTTCCGCGGCTTTGTCTCGGCGTGCTCGTAATTCTCTCTTTCTCTCTTGCTCTTCGTTCTTGCATTGTGCCTGCCTCTCTGCCTCCCTGCCTTTGCACGGGCTACTCTTAGAGTTTATTATTGTCGTTATTTTAGGCAAACCAACGATGGAACAAATACGTAATTAAATGTTATGACTGTTGGCTGCGTTTCTTTTAAATTCGATCAGTGGAACCTTTATCCTTCTCAAGAAAAAGTTATGTTAAAATTGAATTTACTATTTCACTTAGAATTGAGGCTAAGCCAATTTCATTCCGTGTAATAAAAAATGGAAAGGCAAAGCGAAAGAAAAATATCCGGGAGCAACTCACTCTCATATACGCATACAGTCAAGAAACCCTGTCAATTCTTCCTTCCTTCAGTGCATCGTGGCCTCGTCTTATTTATGTCTCGTGCAAATATGTTTGCAATCTTGACTTTGCTTCTGATTTTTCTCTTTTTCTCTCTTTCGCTCTTTCTTTCTCTCTTTCTTACCTCACGTTTGCCATTACACACGAGCGACAATTTTATTCGAGCGCCGTGAGCGCTTATATAAGTGATTTTAAATTCGAGCGTCGAGAGAAGGCATAAGCAATTTTTATCATTAACATTTATAATTCGAGTACGCCATTATGTTGACCTCAAAAGCTATGGAGCAGGAAAAATAGGAGCGTAAAATCGAGAAGACCGAGAAAGTCAGATTTACATTGTAGCTGAGGAAAGAAGAAAGCGTGCTTTCCCTGATTCTTTTATTAAAATTCATTAAAATCTTTAATAAAACATTCACAAAGATGATTACTCTTTTGAATAATAAATAGATTACTGACGAACAAAACAAAAAAAGAGACGAAAAACTTATAATTCAAAACTTTATCTCTACGTCAAATAATTTTTCTTATTCCCCAATAATTAAACAACTGATTAATGCAACCGTTGCAGGGAGTTTAGGCTAATTAAAATGCATCAGTGTAACGATAATATAAAACTAAAGTTGTAATAAAAATAACTTGACTGGCGCTTTAATTAAAGCGTAATAATAACAATAACAATTTCTAATATAAAGTTTCTCTTTGTACGGAATAAATGTGCGCTTTTAATTAAAGTACGAATTAACTTTCATTATTTGAGTGACGTTTTCATTATGTCGAAAAGTTAACATTACCTTTTCGCTCGTCTCTGCTTTTCTGATCTTGGAGGGAAAAATAATTTTTGTGGAACAATCGCGACTTATAATTAATTTTACTTTTCATCACAATATTGCTCAGGAAAAGAGACAAAGGAGTAAAAGAAAAACTCGATTAAACTCATCTTCTGAGTCGAAGTGGTAAAATTATATAAAAGACTAGAAAGCATTTGAGATTTAAAGTAATTTTTTGCCCTCTCCACTATACCCCCGCTAGAGTTAATGAGTGAGTAAGTGAGGGAGTGAGTGAGAGAGAGAGAGAGAGAGAGGGGGAGGGAGAGAGAGAGAGAGCACTGGCTTTAAAATAGAACAAACCACTTAAGACGCTAACACGTTGCTTAGAAAGTGAAATACAGACTCGTTTTTATTTGCCTTACTATAAGCATGAAAAATACAAGAAAGAAATGATCTAATCTTACTTGACTATGTATCATATAAAAAAATTTAAAAATTCTGTGGAGTCATTGAAGAATCGTAAAGAAAAGTAATTGATTAAGCAATGACGAGGGTGTATATGAGGGAGGCTACGATTTAAATTGTAAATAGCATTTTAATTACTTAAGATTGCGCGCCCGCCAGAGAGAAAAAGAGAGAGAAAGAGAAAGAGAGTGGGGGGGAGAAGAGTGGGGGAAGCGAGAGGGGAGAGATAAAGCAGAGAGAGAGAGAGAGAGAGAGAAAGAGAGAGAGAGAGAGAGAGAGAGAGAGAGAGAGAGAGAGAGAGAGAGAGAGA
>UELX01002437.1:0-31146 GCA_900480035.1 Eupelmus urozonus | reverse complement strand
CTCAAAACTAACACATGTAAAGGGTCAATCATGGGCATGGCCCGTATAGGGGCCATCCCGTCCTCTAAAGGTTAATAACCAAGAAAATAAGCTGTGACGTAATCTTTTGTTTGAAATATACTTACATCGTACGATACAGCGGTAAAGACCATGGCGTGGCTCATGGCGGACTCGCCGTAAAGCAGCCTATCGGCTTTTGACAGCTTGACCTGCACGTCCGTGCCGAACATGAGCTCAAAGTCATGGGCTTTGATATCCTCGATACCGGCCTTGCTGCTGAACCTCTTGGATACCTCGCAACCGAACCAAACGGGCTCGTTGCTCTTGATGCTCTCGGCGCAGAGCTTCATCAGTAATTCGACCGGTTGATTATTGTAGATGGTGTCGCGCCCACCTACTACATTGCCCAAACAGTCGACCGTATACACCTTGCCGTACTCGTTCGATGGTCGAGGATCTGTCACCAGGCAGACCTTTTCATCAACGTTGAAGTACGGCTTTACGTACTTTTCGTAAAACTCGAGACCTGTGACCGGTCCTACGCTATTGTAGTTCTTGGACTTATCATAGTACTCCCAGACGAAGGTCTCTGGTGGGATGCCCAAGCAAATGCCGACTATGCGGTAGATCACCGTCATCTGCTCCAAGATACGCTGCTGGATCTGTAAAAAAGTAAAGGGGTATTTACGAGTTAGTATCGCTTTTTGAAAAAACTTTTTTGTGTGTCACTTATTAAATTTGTCTTTACAATATACTGTCTATATTTTCATAGTCATTTTATAATCAAACTTTATTTTTCTGTCGATTCGAATTTCACAAAATTTTTGGTTAACATAGTTTAAACATAAGTTATATTTATTGATCAAGAAAGTTATTTAAAAATATAAAAAGCTTACAACTTATTATTATTAATTTAAAAATAATTGAGTATTTCTAAATTTAAGCCTACAATTAAATTAATAAGTATAATTTTTGCAGAAATACACTTTTCGGTAGCTTTCATTTAAATGCAGTCTTTACCTGCTCATCGGATGCACCGGAATCGACGAGTGTGCGCAGAGCCTGAGCGTACTCTCGCAGCTTGCTCTTGAGCAGGGTATTGAGCCTGGACGAGGATTCGCCGCAAAAGCTCTCTGGGAAGCAGGTCTTGGGCACAACGCCATAGCGGTTAATCAGATTTAGAACCATATCCCATTGGCCGCCGTCGTTAATCGGGTCCTGCAGCAGGAAGTTGACCACTCGGCTGTCCAGGGCATCGCCGCGCTTTGCCGTCTTGACGATGTTGTTAAGGAAGTAGTTGCTCCTCTCGATCTGTGAAATGTAGTTGAGGCAATTAGTGATTGACGTCGATAAATTTTATCTTACGAGTTTTGAAGAATATCGAGACTGTTCTTTTGCTTATATATTCCGTATGAGATTTAAAAAAATTAAGATTTAAGAAAGATTTAAAAAACTTTTAAATCTGAACTTCTTTTATGAAGAATTTGATGAACACAAGTGATAACAGTGTTCATTTTTCAGTGAATTCTTTCCTACATTGTAAAGCTCAATCTAGATTTGCTTTAAAAAGCATTCCCTTTAAATATTTGCGATTTTCCACAAACAATAAAAATAGCATACCAAAAAACTAAAAACATTCAAGCACATCTCTCGCCAAGAATAGTGCAAATTCTTTAAAATCATCATCGCGCGATCCTGCTGCCAAAAAATCCCTCGTTTTCCCACGCCCAGCAGCGCAGGAAGCCCACGCAAGAAGCAAAGTATAAAGCAAAACTATAAAAAAAAAAACCCAGAATAAAACATCTCCTCGTACTTTATCCCAGAAGAATAGATAACTCTGGCTGAACTCGAACTCCTCGAGATTGTGCTGCTTGATGAAGGGCACGCGTATGACGTTGAGGGTGGCGAATAACCAGCACCTGCCGCTGTTCTTCTGATTGGTCAGTGGCTTGCCCTCGGTCTCGATCTTGTGCTGGAAAACATGATTCGTAGCTTCTACATTACGCCGGGAGATGCAGGCCTCGATGGGGTCCGACCTGGAGCAGACGTTCTGGGCCTGGAGATTGCGCGGGTCTGCGTAGAACTTGCTGCGCAGCGTGCCCAGGATGTCCTTCGTTAGGATGCCTGCTGCTCCAATAGTTGAAGCGAGGAGAAAAACAGAGATGACAGTTAGTATGCTTTTGCTCGAGGATGTGGCTCGGCCGCAGCGCTGTTATTCAATATAACGGGCTAATGAACTCGTTTTTTCGGATATGTATATGCGGTTTCAGGTGTGACACCGGGTCGTCGAACTCGCGCCGTCCTTTTATTTTAGGTAAACAAACTCGTTTCGCGAGCATTACGTTATATGTTTCGTAAAAGTGGCGTCTCGATCGTGGAGAAAAAAATATTTATGCAAATTAGGCTGCTCGCGGAAAAGGCAACTGTGCAATCATGTTTTCAAAGAAACCTCTTTATACGCAGGCGAATCAGCTGTTGCCACGTGACCTTATCAGAGACATGCAACACGCCCAGCGCTGTATAGGCGCGCACGAGGCATCGAAATGTATATCTGCGAGTGTAGTTTTTGCGGCGCGCATTAAGCTCGCTTCTTTTTCGACGCTGAGCTATATGTATTTCAAGGCGGTTACCGCGCGCACTCAGCGCGCATCGCGCTCAAATGACTAATCGACTTGCGCGAGCCAGCGGAGCACAAAGCAGCTCAGTTGAATTTTTATCTTATTGGCTGGGATACTGCTTTAACGAGTCTGACGGCCGGGGACTTTATTGTCTTGCGCGATTGCTCGATGAAAGAGGCGAGTTTGACGATGTTGAGGAATTGGGATGGATGGAGAAGTGTTTGCAAAAAAAATGAAGATTTAGTATTAAAAGCTAACTTAGATTTTAAGAATGGTAGATTATTGTACGTAGAATAGGTTACTTTATTCACGAGAGATATAAAAATTGGGCCTGTTGTGGTATGATTTTCGTAAATGGAGAAATGAGATACTTCATCCCCAAATGAGAAAATAAAGTAATTTATAAGTATATCTGCACAATTCCAAATCATTTATATACGGACAATTCTACGTTTACTAAGCAGTTTCAAAATATCGTTAACAAACGTAATTTTAGTTAGTTTTTACCGTAATAAGCCCGTAATTGCTGTATTTTAAGTTCATCACTTTATTCCTGATTTTCAATTAAATATTTCAACTTCTAATAAATTTTTAATAAGAAGAATCGCGAATAAAGTCTATGCAACACGAAAATATAGACAAAAATTTTTCCCGTGGGTGTACATTGCCCGAGCGAAGCGAGTTACTATTTTAGTCAAGTTATTTTTTCCTCAAATTACCTAGAAACTTTATAAGAACTTTGCGGAATTTCCAAGTAATGTAACTAACTAATTCGTAAAATAACTTAATTTTTTATATCAAATTGATAATTGCACATACCAATGAGGAAATATTTCAACATTTCATTACACTATCCAAAAAAACTAGTCTCCGTTAAAACGGACTCTCACAGCAGCAGAAAAACGTTTAACAAAATCCCTCTATTTTCAAAAATAATTTAGCAAACCATAAAAAAGAAAACAATACCCAAACCCATCCAACTTCAAACATCATTCCCCAGCCGACCCACTTACCCAGGCCGCCTCATATTCGAAAACTGCAAACGCTCAAGTCCCGTTCGCTTTGCAAATCGCATGCGAATGCGCTCAAAGTATTCAGAAAAAAGAAAAACGTCGCCGAGGCTGAACCGCTCGCGTAGGTATCCCATCCGCAGCTTATATACACCCATATACCTACACACACCAGCAAAAGAAGGAGAGAGAAAGAGAGAGAGAAAGAGAGCTTATACAGGCGTCGCGTGATCGTGCGTGTCGTTGGCAATAAAACCCGATCGCTTTCACGAGTGAAACTTCATTTTGCAATCAATCAACTTGTTTGTCGCCCGCGAGACTAGAGAAAAGGAGCCGAGGGTTGGAAAAAACAAAGAACAATAAAGTGAGGCTGTTTTGTCGTTCCTTTTTGTAGCGAGAGAGAGAAAGAGAGCCAGTCAAAACAAGCGTTTCGCGGACGGGAATAATTTCTTCGGCCTGCCGCTGCTGTATATATTTTAAAAACTGACGCATGGAGAGAGAGAGAGAGAAAACGCGGAGGAAATTCGCGTGCTTTTTTGCCTGTAAGAGAGCGAGAGAGTTTGTGAGTGGAATTGTATCTTATCTTGGTATGGGCAATGTGTATGAAAATACAGCGAGACTGCAATTCAAGTGTTTCTCGGGACTTTTTCTCGATTGCGCGCTTATCGCTGCTGGAGTTATTCTTTTCTTTTTTTTTCTTTTTTTATCTTTGCGCAGCCGGTTATGAATGTTGTGTATTTTTAGAAAAGCCGATTGATTTGCACTGTCTGCTGGAGGTTCTATGGGAAGTTTAGTTTCTCTTTGTAGACAGTTTGAAAAAGTACAGTACTTTTAGAAGATTTGTTTGGTAATATTTTAGCTTTCTAGCTGATTTGCAACGTTTTTTTCCCCAACATTCAAAGTTCAAATTATCATAAAGTACACAACAAATATTCTTGAAAAATTAACATTTTGTACATTTTCAAAAAAAGCTGCATTCTGGGCTCCTAAGACTCGCCTACATCAATTTCATATCTATGCATTTCCAAATTTCACCAAGAAGCTCTCGTTTTTTTCCAGGTCCCCAACTGGTCACTTTACGCTCCCACGCACGAGCCCAGCCCTGTCACAAGACCTCCGCGGCGTCAACTTGCGTCGGGTGTCAAAAATTTCGGAGTAAAATAATTTCGGAGCAGCCAAAACACAAAGAACCCATAAAACCCAAACATTCGCGCACGCCTCCAGTCCCTCTCGTCCCCCACAGCGCGAGCCCTGCTCCAAAACATTCCAGCACTCTCTCTCTCTCCTTCCCCAAACAACGCCGCATACACTTCGCCCAGCCAGCATCCAAACACCTTTCAAAATCCTCCAATGCGAGCCCTCCGCCGGTCCGATACCCAACCAATCGTCGTCCTCCGATTTCAAAAAAAAAAAAAAAAAAGGAAAAAATAAATAAAATAAAAACACCCACAACAATAAATTCCTCTCGCATCAACCCACACACACACTCGGAATTGTTTACACTCTGCGGCGCAGGGCCCTGCGCGTATCGATCGGAAATCGATCAGCGCGCTGAGATCAAGTGGCGAGAGAGAGAGGAAAAAAAAATTGCGCGTCCCCGTTGCAAAATTTCGATGGCGCCGGGCGGCTAGTATATAGGCGACGGAGTAGGGGGAGGGCCGTGCAGATGAAAAAGGAAAACAGCCGCGAGAAGGACGCACAGCTGCAGCTCAAGAGTGAAAGAGAGAGAGAGAGAGAGAGAGGAGAGAGAGCAACGCCTATGTGCATTATGTACACGACGACGCGCACACATAGAGAGCTTCGTGTATATACGTATACGCAGATGATGCGGCGGTGGCGGCGGCGGCTCGATTGTCGGCGACGTTGCTTTATTTATGCAAACGCGAATTGCCAGAAGGTGAATTCGCGCATTTGGAGTACACGAGAACGGGCGGGGGTGTCGTCCATGTTGCAGGCTGCGTCCGGCCGAAATACCAGCTGGCCGCCCCCCTTTTTCGATCGGCATTTAAAACGGCCTGCAGGCTTTTTTCCTTCACTTTTTCCTGCACGTCGGAAAGCCGAGAGAGCGCGATTGACGCCCGGTGGTCTAGCGGTGCGCTCTATGTATATGCCCGTGAGAGCGTTGATTCGCCGAGGGTACGCAGAGGAGCTAGTACAGCGGGTAAAAGCAGCGTAACAGGGTAGAATGAGATATCGGAGTAAATATACTTACTGGCAGCCATAGTCCCGTGGGTGGATGTCCGGCGCTGGCGATAAAACAATAATAGGGCGACGGCTGTGCGTGTGCGCGTTGTGTGTGTTACGGCGAGCCGGGACGCGCTGGCTGCTCTCTGCTGCTCTGCTGCACTCGGTCTCTCTGCTGCTGCGCTCGCAGCCCACTTCGGAATATAGAGGCGAAGAAAGAGAAAGTCTCGGAGAGCCGCCCGCCGCTCGGCGCGCACAGGCTTCAGCAATGGAAAAACAAAGATGCCGGTTCGGAGAGCGAGCGCCGTGTGTGCAAGACTCGGCGGTATATAGCGGCTACCGTATAGCCTCCCTCCAGGCAGCTCGCGAGAAACGAGGACAGTGACATCTCGCGACGAGCCTGAGAGTCGAGGTTTTTTGCGGCTTTCTTGGATATATGTGCTGGTTTTTAAAGTGCCGATACGAGGCTGGATGTGGTGGGCTCGAGGGTTCTGGTTGTGGTGTTGTTGTCGGTTTTGAGGAGTTGGCTGTTTTTAATTGATGAATGGATGTGAGAGACCGGTTTGATGGTTTTGTGGTAGACTTGTTATAGTTTTGGAGATAAAACGAAATTTCCTTTTATAGATTTAGGTGAAAATTTATAACGACTTTAGTCAGTCTATCTGCAAAGAAAATGAAAATAAATTTTTGTACTTTAAACTTGATGAATTCAATGATTCACTTATCTTTTTTTTTTAACTGGCACAGCACTTTATTATGTTTATTATACATGTAAACATCCAATAGAATTTTCAAATATCACCCTTTTATTTACTATTTTGTTTTCAATGGCCATTACTTTGTTCATTATATTTTAGTTTTTCTACTTTCTTTGGTACACGAGTTTCTGAATAAAATTTAATGAACATTGCATTTTTGCTTAAATCTTGCAACTTATATTTGTAGAATTTACAAAGTTAGAATATACACTATAAACTACTTTTGTCTTACTAAATATCTACAAAGTTATATACAAAGTTAATTTAGTAGTATAATATCACTTAATTTATTATACTGAGACAGATGTAATTTTCAGTTTTCCTTTCTTAGCTTAACATTTCACAGTTTTTCTTAATCTAGATTGATTTTCATTTGTCATTTCAAGTATTTGCATTAGGTGATGCAGGTTCGTCCGCTTTAGATTCTAATGAGAAGGGTGGAATTCTACAATCAAACGCATAACCATCTTCTCTTTCCATTCTAAAAGTGCCCCTATGAAATAAATGTTTTAATTAGCCAAGAAATTTAATTTATTTTACATTAAAAATAAAAAGGAATATTTTAATTTTATTTACTATAATTTTAGTTAAAAAAATAAGTCAATGAACAATTTTGATAATTTAAGATTTAAAATATATTATAAATTCTAAAATACCTACCACATGTGTCCGCTTGGGGCCTGCAAACTGACATGGCTACTATACTGGAAAGCTGGTAATGTTTTCGAGAGAACTGGTTCCTGTCCTACAACACCTCGCCCTCTTACTGTTTCTAATGTGCCGGATAGACTGAATATTCTCCAATGCCTTTCTCTTAACTGTACACTTAAATCTCCCAAATTTTCTAACCTTATACAATATCGCCACTGAAAAGTATGCATTATATAAATTAAATATATTATTTTAAAACTGTTTATTATTTATTATAAAAATTTGTAAGTGAAAAACTAAATGACTAAAAAAATAAATTACTCACCCAGTATACTGATGTAGTTTGACTTTCTCTGCAGCCCATATAAAATGGTATGACAGTAACTCTAATATTTTCTGTAGTTTCTTTGTGAACATCTGAGAGTTCTAGCCATGGGTGATTTTTCTTTTGCCATGCTCTTAGAGTTTCTTGAGCTGCAAATGGTGGATCCCTATCAGCATGATAGGAAAGAAATTTGTCAAATAGTTCATGTTGTAAAGCTGGTTTTTCATTTGTTGTATAAGGTAAAATGTCCTCATGAGCAACATAGTCTAAACCTGGTATTGCATAAAGACTTCTACTGCTTTCATGATTTCCAAGAAAAGTCACAGCTTCTGTCTGTGCTCTCTGTAATTTTATTATCAATAAAAGTTACATTAAAATATAATCTATTACTTTATAGTATAATCATTATACCATGAAAAAGAGTAATTAAAAAACAAAAACAAAATAATTATACATTTATATATAATTTGATGTTTATCTGCAATGGCCCAATATGTGTATATATATATATATATAACATTTATTTTATTATATAAATTTTGTATGCTTATGTAAAAGAGCACATTGCCTGTTTAAATATTTAAAAAATAAATGAAATAATGATTCATATTTGTCTCAAGACTTATGTAATAAAACTGAAATATCAAAGGAATTATAATGTATTAAATAATATATAAATAATCAAACTTGAAGTAATAAATAATAAAAGTAAAATAAACTAACAACCTTTGTTTAAGATAAACCAAATAAAAAAAATAATTATGGATAAATAATTGATGATTTTTATAATTTAAACCAATGTATTCAATTATTGACAAATTTCAGACTAAACTGAATTAAAATATTATACTTACAATATAAGGACAATCTCTTTGATCGATTAAAACTTGATAAAATGTGTGTGTTCGTCCTTTTACTTCTTTTCCTACTCCATTGAAATTGCCATCTTCAGACCTAAAATATACACATTTGTAATTAAATTTATCAATATATTGGTAAAAAATATTTAGAAACAAGTACATAATTTCTAAGTAATATTGATTTTAAAAAGTAGCTAACTATAGTCAAATAAAGTTGACAATTTAAACTCAAGTAGTTTTGTTTGTTGTTAACAGAGTCTTTCAATCATACCTTGAAAATATAAAAAGATTCTAGAACTAAACGACAAGAAAGGACTAACACCTTTCTCTTAAAACTTTCTAAAATCCTTATGTATCACTCACCCTTCTCGCTTGTTTGGCAAGTCTCTGTCGTAAACCCTGGCGAGCCATGGAAACAGAATGACCCCTCGATAGCCAAAGACCCTGTGCAAGATCAACTGTCCGGTTTCGTACTTCCCCTGTAATTTTGGCTGCTCCAACTTGCCCACCTCCGCTAATCTAAAACACAAAATCACGAAAAACCAAACTCAAAATCATCACTATTGCAGCACACAGTAGCCAAACACTCGACATCTCGTGACATTGATATTACGCCTCAGGGGGGAGCAGAGCTTCGAGGTTAGAGCCTCCCTGCGCCATTTACGTAACGACGACGTTTACCTTATGTACTTCGCCGCCTGCACGCTGAAGATTTTCTTGGTCACCTCGAGCAGCGATTTCCTTAGCCTGCCGCCGAGAATGACTCGCGACAGTTCCATAATCGGGCTTGCGGTGGATTTTCACGGTGGAGAGCGAGCGTGAATGAAAAACCTCCGGCTAGTCACCGGCCATGTTTTGGGCGAAGTCGGCCGCCCTCTGAAGTTGACGCTGAGTTGCGCGGGATTGGAGACAAGTTCAGGGATCGAGCGGCGCGCTCCGAGGGGCGGACTAATTTTAAAATATGCGGGTGTGTCGAGATGTCTTTGCTTTATTGCAGCGTGGATTGTTACATTGTTAGTCATAGATGCGGTTGAGATGATTTTTTTTAAATGGACTATTATTAATTGGCGATTTGTACAGTTGTTCGTGATTAAGCTTTGATTTCAAATTGGCTTTGTAGCTTTTTTTACCCTGTTGATATGCCAATAAAAACTGGCACAAAAATCTAGCAAAAACTAGTAGTTTTCATCAGTTCTTAATAGTTTCTATTGATCCTTTTAAGCAGCTCATTATGCTTGAATAAAAATATCAAAGTAAACTTTCAGTTGGCAAAAATTCGATAAGTACGGCTTTTCAAATAAATCATCAACTCTTTCAGCAAGCGCATTTTTCCAAAACGAGCCGCACTCATCTCGCTCTTAATTACGACTAATAGATAAAGCCCGCGTCATATCGCATCATCCAGCGATAAACCGCGCTATCCATTAAAAAAGAAACTGGCTCGCGCATCACTCGTGACGAGCGCTCCAACTTTTACATCCTCTCCTATTCAAACTAAAAAATAAAGATCAATTGACGACGCCGCGCGCACTAACGATCCAACGCACACAAATAATCGATCCAGCATATACAGAAAGACGATACACACAGAAGAGAGCCACACACATATAGATCCCAAGCGCGATGCGCACGGCAGCTGAGCGCAGAGCGCCTAGAGAGGGAGAAAGCGACGTATATATATATATACACTAGTGCGAGACAAAGAGGGAGAACGCGTCTGCTGCTAGCGGTCTGCTCACTCGTGCGCTAGCCAGCGCAGTCGCTCTTTATTTAGTGGTGCGGGAGATATGTGACAGGTGCGCCCGCGCTCCCCAACTGTTTCCCCTCCCCTAAGACACAGCCGTTGGAAAATTCTTCTCCCTCCTGTGTGTATCCGTGTATTTTCGCGCGCCTTTTTTCCGCAAGCGGCCGAGCTGCATCGGCCAAGTGTCGAAGAAAATCCAGGATGTCAGACGTCGCCGACCTCTCCGACCTTCGGCTCGCGTCCTGCTGTGTACAATAATAGTAGCGCGCGCGCGCGCTCGCGCCGAGAGAGAGAGAGAGTCGTAGTTTGCTCTTTTTTCGAGAAGAAGGAGAGCGACTAATTGCGGAACGCGCTCAGCTAGGGAGAGAGCGGAGTGATCATGACAAAGAGGGAAATGGCGAAAGACGAGGGCGACGATCTTCTGCCCGACAAAGACGCTGCCAAGGGTTTCTACGCCAAGTACGAGCCCAAAGAGATCCTCGGCAGGTAAGGACACGCCAGCTTCTTCGTCGAGCTTTTGTCACAAAGGTGCGAGTCGTGCGAAGTGGATAGAGGGTTATTAGGTATATGTACTTATGTAAAAATACAGACACGCGGGAATGTTGATATGCCCGCAAGCGCGCGCGCAGGCTAACCTCTAACTTATGTAATTTTTCCTCTCGCGCGGTGAAAGGATTAGAGCGCGCGGGTATATAGACTGTGCTGAGGCGATATAAGCACTTTTAATAATAACGGAGAGGTGTAGAGACTGGCTTTTTATAGACAGCCCGAGCGACGTTGAAATTTCGGTGTGTACAGAGGCTGTAGGTATAGATACGCTGCCGTTTATCGCCGAGTTATCGCGGGGGGCCTATAGAGTAGACTCGCTTCGATTCACGCCGAGAGAGATGTTATCTCCGCGCTTTGTGTATAGTTTTGACGATAGCTCGGGAAATGCTATAGAGAATGTGTGTCATTAAGCGGGATATATAGGTTGATCTGTTTTTTGACTGGAATTTTGAGCGATGAGGTGAGGATGGAGTAATTTTAGTTTTTTAAGCGATTGCGGACGATAAGACAGCCTCTTTCGATAAGTTGCTCAATCGTCTTTTGCTTAATGACTGAAGCAAGCTGAATGGAGGAGTGTAGGCTTTGCTTTGTTGCTGCGTGCGTTGGTGCTACCTTGTATTGCGTGGGAGGATCGGTTCGTAATGGGCAATAGAATTTTTGAAATTAGGGAGCAATAAATGAAGAAATTGTTTAAGATTATTTTTAGGAAAGTTGAAATTACGGTAATAAGCTTTATAAAAAATCATTTCTTAAAAGTGGAAGAAGCAAGATTAGAAAGGACCAGAGTTATAAAAATAGTTGCTCCAAAATTCTGAATTGATAATAAAGTTATGTAAAATTAATAATACTTATTTTCTCAAACAAATAATTTATAATTTTACAATAGACAAAAATCTCCCTGCAACCTTATCACTAAAAGTTTGAAAAATCTCTCGCACTTACAAAAACTAAAAATAAGCTACTATCTCTTCGATATTAATATTATCACTCCTACAATGAATTAACATTAATTGCACAATCACCTCAGCCAATCAAAACATTCATCCATCACGATTAAAACTCTAACTACAAATTTAAAAAGAGCGGCCATACTGCAATGTTTACACAAGCTAAATAAACAAAAAGTCGCGAGTAAAAGTATTGTAAAAAAGCGTATGTAAACTTATAGCAGACGACGTGCGCGGTTTGTGTTTCTTTATTTTCGATACGAGGCTTGCACACATCCCCTTCGCCGTATTGATGTGTACCTAAGTAGCGGCGTGCGCGCGCACGTGCAGTTTAACACGCGACAATTTAAAACTGATAGGTAGGCTGTACACACTCATGGGAGGTGTTACCACATACTATATCTATCGGGGACGTAAACAAGATGTTGACGCGGATAGATTGGGTTTTTCTTTAAAAACTGATAAATATTAATAAGAAATCGGTGACGAATTCTAAACTTTGTGTATCTCGTGTTTTAGAGTTTGAAATTTTGTGTAACTTTGTTGCTTAATAAAAAAGCCGTGGTTTTCATCATTTTACATGATTATAGTAATAACATTGGTCGAGTCTCAAAGGTCAGTGTCTTGTCATGTGTCTTGTATCAGGGTATAAATAATTTAATCGCTTATGTTCAATGTACAATGATTGGGACTTTTATTTTAAACTCCATTTACTGTTGTTATCACATTACTTGAAGCCACACCTCCTTACATATTATGATCATTCCGATAAGAAAAATTTGTCAACAAACATGTGACGTGAAGAAATTAACAGAAAACACTTTTAGATAATGTAATTTAAACTTTCAATGTATAAAAACAATATAAAAATTATAGTTAGCACAGTTATGTTAAAATAATTATAAAAATTTCATACTAATAAAAAATTTATTTTTTCCAGGGGTATTTCGTCTACGGTCAGAAGATGTATAGAAAAAGAGACTGGTATAGAATATGCGGCAAAAATTATAGATATTAGTAGTGAGCCACACGATGGTATTGATTCTCATACTATGAAAGATGCTACCATGCAAGAGGTGCAAATTCTTCGCAGGGTGGCTGGCCATCCATACATCAGTAAGATTTTTTTCTAAATATTATTTTTTCTAAATATTATTTACTGTTAATGTAAAATTTATTCATTTACAGTCGAACTACATGATGTTTTTGAATCTAACACATTTATCTTTTTGATATTTGAATTGTGTAAAAATGGAGAGCTCTTTGATTATTTGACATCTGTTGTAACACTTTCCGAAAAGAAAACTCGTTACATTATGAGACAAGTTTTTGAGGGAGTACAACATGTACATAATCAAGGAATAGTACATAGGGACTTAAAACCAGAAAATATCCTACTTGATGATAATCTTAATGTAAAGATCACAGATTTTGGTTTTGCTAGAATGTTAAAACAAGGAGAAAGATTATATGGTAGGTTTCAGTTTTGTGTATAAAGTGATTTTTATAAAACTTTTATTCTAATGATTCTTATATATTTTTCATAGATCTTTGTGGTACACCTGGTTACTTAGCACCTGAAGTTTTAAAGTGCAATATGTTCGAGAAATCGGAGGGATATAGCTATGAAGTAGATGTGTACGTAAATGAAATAAAATAACGATTTATTTTAAAGTGGTTAAATTTTAATCATTATTCTTTTTTAGATGGGCTTGTGGTGTAATTATGTTTACATTATTAGTTGGATGTCCACCTTTTTGGCATCGTAAACAAATGGTTATGCTTAGAAATATAATGGAAGGAAAATACTCATTTACCTCACCAGAATGGGCTGATATTACAGGTACCTAATTTAAAATGGCGAGTTTATCTGTTCATGCTGTTTTTTAAACTAAAATTAACATTAAAAATATGTCTGCTTATTTTTTTTTAATAGAGGCTCCAAAGGATTTAATTAGTAAGTTGTTGGTTGTTGATGCAACAAAAAGGATCTCTATAAGAGAAGCATTAGAGCATTCATTCTTCCATACAGTGGTAAGATTTGCTAATTTTATAATTATATTTACTTTGCTGGTATCTATTTTGCTTTGATGGGAACATTAGGTGGTTTGATTATTTATAGTTCTATAAAATTATAATTTAGTTTGAAATTTTTATTTTTAATAAAGCATTAAAAATCAAATTAGGTGGTAATAATGAAAACTTTGGAATGTTATTATAAAAGAGTAACATTATTTTTTACATTATTCATTAGAAATAATTGTAATTGAGAATGTAAAATATTGTTACTACCTAATACTATTTGATGTTTGCTTCTTTTTTCTTCCATTATAATTTTTTAAATTTTTATTTTCATTGTGAGTGTCAAACTGAAAAGGCATCTTTGCTATCTCATTTGCTCATTTGGGATCAAAAGGAATTTGACAAGGACTTAACATATGTATTTTTTATAATTTTTTAAAAAATGTTTCAATTAATAGCAACTATAGGCACTTACATTCTGCACACAATAGCAATCCAAGCAAAAACCAAGTACATAATATTGCACTAAAAGTTATTTGCGGTTCATGTAACGTTTAAAATTACAGCTATGGGATCAGGATATAGCGCCCCTAAAGCGCTCACTCTCTTCTAATTCACGACGTCTCAGTCGGATATCTCAATTAGCTTTGGTAATCTGAGCACCTTTTTATTTTGTCCATTTTCAGGACCTTTTTGTATGTTTTATTTTGAATTTTGTTAAAGAACGTTTCTAACAAAAAATAATATTGATCAATTAGGCATTTTATATATTTATACAAAAACGAGTGACTAATAAAACTATGAACATGATATACACGATTTAACAAATTATTCTTAATAAATTTGACAAATAAAACATAAACTTACTGCTTGTTAACTAACAATAATTAATTAACTAATTTCAAGCTTACTGCAACTTCATGAACTCCATTTTTTGCATGGCTGAGTCTGTTTTCTCATTTAAATCATCTTAACACTTAATGGTTTGATAATGGCTTCATTATTGGTGTGTTTATGCAAGGTACATACAATACTATGTTTTTTCTAGCATGATTAATTTATTTTAAAATTAATAAGATCAATAAAATAAAAAAGGATAACACTTCAATATTTTTTTTATGTGACATTGATGGTTTTATAAGTTATTTGAATGTTTTAATTTGTTTTTGTAAATTGACATAAAACTAACTTATAACAAAATATTTATTACTAAGTATGCAGTACAAATAATTGCAAGATAAGTATAAATGTACAAAATAACTGAAATCAATTATAATTAAAGCAATTTATAAAATACTTCAACTATATTGTAAAGCAATTTTTTTCTGTAAAATGGTATATGATATTTATTTAATAATTTAAAAAAAGATGTATACTTCCAATTTAGACTAGAGTTGTTTTTGTATAATTAAAAAAATGTGTTGTCCTAATTAATAAAAGGTATTAATGTCATAATTAAATTACCCTACACCTTCCTTTGAGAGTATAGCGATTTAAATTACAAATTATCTTGTAGGAACTGAAGGCAAGATCGTTTAATGCCAGGAAGAAGTTCCATCTAGCCATTCTTTGTGTCCGAGCGGTCATAAGAATTAAGAGGTTGCACTCCACGCCCGAACCGCTCTCTATACAAGTGGCTTGTACAGATCCGTACAGAATAAAGGTTCTAAGAAAAGTATGTACATTATCTACAATATTAACCAAACAATACTGTTCAAATGTTCAAATTTTGTTTATTTTACAATCCCATAGTAGATTACGGGATTCATAAAGCTGGTTTGTTTTGGCTATTTAAATGAGATATATAACAAAATAAGCATTTAAATTTTGTTAAAAATTTCATGTATAAAATTTTTATTTATTTTTTTTTTAAGTAAAACTTCTGAAAATAAAATAACTTTTATGAATATTTTTCAAAGTTTCAAGAATGTTAGTGTTTTGAAATAATATTTCAGGGATTTTCTTAATTTATATTCACTTTGGCAGAGATACAAGATTTTTAAATTTTATTTTATTTGTGGAAAAATATTCCAATAGTCTAACTGTTATAGATTATTTGAGTATTAGAGATTTTTTTATCGAAATTGAAGTTATAATAAATAAACAAATTTTTGTATTTAAAAATATAATCTATTTTATCACAATTTGATTTGGAAATTAAAATCTTATTTTGTTGAACTTTTTAGGTGATTGATGGATGTGCTTTCCGAGTGTATGGACACTGGGTGAAGAAAGGAGAAGGACAAAACAGAGCCGCACTCTTCGAAAATACGGCTAAGACGGAATTGAAACATCTATACGTTAGTAATTTAAGCAGATAACAAAATTAAGTTAGGAGCGCGTTTTTCTGCTCCGAAATTTTTTAATTATACACCTTTAGAAAAAAGAATTCAGCTCATGTTAAAAGTAAAAAAAAAACTCGCTGACAGACATAACACAATCTAGGATTTTTAATTATTGAAGAGTTTATAATTGAAAAATTAATTAATTAATAAAAGTAGAAGTTTTAAATAATAAATAATTTAATGCAGCATTCAATCATATTTATTGACTGGGTGCTCTTTATGTCTGTTTATAAAAAAGCGTTGCGTTTAGCGCCTCAAAGGCCAAAGGCGAAGTTTAGGATTGATATAATAAATTTGCAAAAGTACAAAAAAAAATTAGTTTTGATTTTTTAAACAATTTTTTAATGCAAATATGTAATCTTTCTACAAACTTCATAGTTTTTTTAGTTTAAGTAAGTGTCTTCCAAAAGCACAGTAAATTCGTTGCATATACAGTGAATGTAACTGTGATTAAACAACAAAATTGTCTAAATAGATTTTCAAAGCTTTAATTCATCAATACTTTCAGTTCCAACGTGAATTAAGTAATTTTGTTTATTCACCAAGATCACAACGATTTACATTGATGCCTTTAATGGAATATTTAAATTGAAAATGAAAGTAGATAGGCACTTCTGTGAGTTTTGAATTTAGATAAGTAAAAGTGATTTTTGTTAATACAGTTGTAGTGCTAAAATTGAAATATTTCATTATTTATTGATTAGTATAGAACTATTTCTTATACAAGCGTGTGTGATGCCTATAAGAAATTATTAGCATATTTTTTAGCGTGTTAAAAGTATTTTTGATTTTCATTAACTGGCATTCTCAAATAATTATGTTTATAAAATGTACTTGAAAAATGTCATGTATTCTTAAAAAAATGAATCCTTTTTTTAAATAATATTATATATATACAATATATACATTAATAAAATTTTTCATTTGGACTTAATTTTATAAACTTACACATCGTAAAATTATTATTATAAATATATTTTTATAATCATAATTTTTTAAATAAAAAATAGAAAATAATTATGATAGTGATCATTTTTTACAAATTATAATTTGCTATAAGACTTATTAAAATATATTCTGTAAATGTGTACAATAAAGTATTTTTCAGATTTAAACAAGAAATTATTTATTACAGTGAGTCTAACAAAGTGAAATTTAGAACATATTTAAATATACAATTATACTAAAACTCAGCTTCTCACCTTAGTTTAATAGTAAAAGAAAACATTAAACTTTCTTATTATAGAGAATATGAAAATCGACTTTTTTTAATTTAATTTAAAATCTTTTGAAAATTTTCGTAAATATGGCGCGAAAACTGAAAATTAAATTCGAAAAAATGGGATTCTGTATTCACAATATCAAGCATAGTTTCATATCAACTTAAGGAAAGAAATTGAAAGAAAAGCTAAATATATCTTTAATTTAAATAACTAGAAAAAGAGAAAAGTTTGAATAACTTAAATATTTATTTCATAAGTTTTGCCAATATTACAGAACCAAGCCATTATTAAGGTAATTCAAATAAATTCCTCAAAAGCAATAAAACGTTTCGATAGATATACACTTAAAAATATATATATTATACCTATACTGCATTATTTTCTTGTTTGACCAATATAATCAGTTTGTTTAAAATAAAGCTACAGTAACGATTTCAAAAGTACGCTAGAAACAATATAAAGCGGTAATCGCAGCCACTTCCAGTATTTATAAAATTACTTCCGAACCTCTTCCAAACTCATTACTAAAATTCAATCATTTCAGAATCCATCGCATCAAAAGCAATCCCACACCTCCAACCCTCCAAGCAACATCCTCATCAGGAAAAAGCAAAAGCCTACAAGCCAGCTCCAAAACAGCTCTCGGAAGCTAAGCGATATATATCCGTGCTCTGCTAAAAAGGACGCGCGAGTTGAGAGAGAGAGAGAGAGCGAGCGCGGGCGCATAGGCATCGTGCTGCTTCTCTCCCAACGTCATTCGGCGGTGCGGCGGCGGGGGGCGCGCGCTCGCGATGCTCTCCACCTCTGGCATTTCCCTTTCTCTCTTTCTCGCGCTCGCACCAACACAGACTGCAGGTATAGAGCTCGCTCGTGTATATGTGTGTGTGTAGCAGCACACGCGGTGTGTTCAGCCTCGTATTTTTGGCGCGCGCGCGCGCTCGCTCGCTCGCGCTTGAACGTAAACAACGAGCGAGAGGGCGAATGCACGAGTAGCGAGGAGAAAGGAGAAGGGGATAGAGAGAGAGAAAAAGAAGAGCGCAGCTACGAGCGTGTGTATATACCTTGCATGTATACATGCAGCCAGGCGCACATTGGTCACGATCAGAAGAGAGAGAGAGAAAGAGAGTGGAGGCAGAGAGGAAAAAAACGGTCTCAAGGACCGTGCGATAAACAGAAAGAGAGAGAGAGAGAGAGAGAGTCGAAATCCGGAAAAACCGTTCTCTCGGCTTTAAAAATAATATACAAATCGCAGTTGTTTGAATGTAGAAGCGGGGGACGCCCTGAGATAGATAGAGAGAGAGAGAGAGAAAGAGAGAGAGACCGTGCGTAAAAAGCTTGGCGCGGGTGTAACCGCTGTACTGTATGTCTCGCGCAGTAGTTGCAGCCTGGACTGAGCAGACGGCCGCTTTTTAAAAACCCTAATTTTATAAATATTAAAAGAAACTCGTCTATTTCCTAATAAAATCCAGCGCGTAAGCCAACCTAGCTATAGAGCGGCAGTAGCAGCGTATAAGGGGCGTCGATCTCACGTAGTTTCACGTACATATACATAAAAAGTCCCGAGAGAGAGAGAGCGCATAATCGGCAGCTGTGCGGAAAGCGAGAGCGAGAGAGAGAGAGAGAGAAGCATAGTAAGAGAGAGAGAGAGAGGTGTATAGTAGTGCTGCGGCTGAAAACCGCGTGAGCGCGAAAACGGCTCTCCGCGGGGAGGGAGCGCCAGAGAGCGAGCCAGCGTGCGTATAACCCACACACAGGCAGAGAGAGAGAGAGAGAGAGAGAGAGCGAGTCGACAGAAAGCAAGCGTGCGATGCGAGAGAGCGAGAAGGAGAGAGAACGTATATATCACGTGTAGGGTGTAGCTTACGCTAGACAAAGAGGGCCGTATACACGCGGCGCGCGTACTACGTCCCTCTCTCTCTTTCACGTCTGCCACACACACGTGTAGCGCGATGCACATGTACCGGGCGCCGGAGTGGTGGGGGCCCGAGAGACAGCAGAGCAGAGCGGCGTTCTATATAATATACACACAGGGCGCAGAGAGCGAGAGAGAGAGAGAGAGAGAGCTCAACGTGGCAACGCTGCGCTGGGAGAAAAAGAGAGGAATAGCGAGCGAGCGAGCGAGAGAGAGAGAGAGAGAACGGATCCATGTGACGGGAGGCGAGCGCGCGCGCGCGCAAGCAGGCCGACACGGCAGAGAGCGTGACACAAAAGGTGGCCGAGAGCTGCAGAGAGCAGAGCCGCCGCCGCTGCTCTCTGGTCCCCGAGAGAGCGTTAGGTGTCTGCGCGCCTGTCTTTGACTATCTGTCCGTGTATCGAGTGTGCAGATATATATATATAATATACATGTGCGCGTGAGTGTGCGGAGAGAGCTCAGGAAGGCGAGGATCGGCTTGGCGGCAGCGCAGCAGAAGAAAGTAGCAGAACCAGCGGAGCAGGAGGAGGACGGCAACGCGAGCTGCCGAGGAGAGCTGACGTGAGTACACGTATAGTCTCGTATATAGCTCTCTCTCCTCTTTGTGCGCTTCTGCTTTGGGCGTGTGAGTGTCTCTTCCTACTTGTATGTGTGTGTCTCTGTGTGTGTGTGTATACCGACGTGTCTCAGCGAGCGTCTGCTCCGTGCCGTGTATAGGTGCCGTCTCTTGCTATATACATATACGTATGCGCTCTCCTATAAGCATGTAACCCATCCCATCCCGAGGGCGGAAAAGTATCCCCGCGAGTGCATTAGCCTATGCACCGGGCTAGAAGAAAAAAAATCGCGCTGGCCATCTGAGAGCCGCGAGCGAGCGAGATAGAGAGAGAGAGAAACGGGAAAATTTCGGGGCCGGGCGTTGTGTGTTGTTGATATATATATGTTTTCCTCGCGCGTCGCGTCTTTCAGAGCGGCGCGCGTCACGCGCTCTCTCACCTATACACCTCTCCGATACGTTATATACACACATACTCGCGGCAGCCGTACCTATACACAGAGAGAGAGAGAGAGAGAGAGAGAGAGAGAGAGAGAGAGAGCGGGAGAGCGGCCTGCGCTCGCGCCGTCCAGCCATCATCAGGAGTTCTGTTCTATACCCCCACTCTCCTATCCAGTTCTCGCGCGCGCGCGCGCTTGCCTATATACTGGACCTGCTGCTGCGCTGCCATCGCTCGCTCGGTGGCGGGGAGCATAGCAGCAGAGAGCAGCAGCGGTGCGAGAGAGAAGCAGCACACGCGAGAGCGAGTGTAGACTGCTACGCGAAAGAGACTGGCTGCTCTCCGTGATATATATATATATATTCCCTCTCTGTCTTTTGCCGTGCTGCCGCCGCGCAAGCAAGTGTGTACGCGAGCTGATTGACTGACTGACTCTCTCGGCTCGGCTACGAGAGACGAGGGCTCGTGGGCTGCGTTTTGGATGTGTATACGGTGCCAGGAGGAGCGCGGTGTCGTTCGTGTTGCGGCTGGGCCGCCGCCGCAGCCGCCGCCGCGGTCGGGAGTGAGTGCAACGTCGAAAGCGCGTAAGCTGGCTGCCCCGAGCGGCTACGCAGAAAGCCGACTGTGGTGCGGAAAAGGCGCCGAGGGAGCGCCGAGGAAGGTAAGAGGACGAGAGAGTCTCTCGCGGGGAGTTTTCTGTGTAGTCATCTGCGCTTTCTTGTTTATGTCGCGCCGCCGCCCGCTCGCTCCCTCTCTTTCTAACCTAGAAGAAAACAGTGCGCCGGAGGGAGAGGAGAGAAAAGAGCGCGAGAAGCCGCCGCCCGAGTGTGTGGAAGTGTCGCGAGAGCGTCTACTTACGCGGCGGGAGTGTGTAAAAAAAAGCTCTCTTGCAGTCGTGCTGGCAGAATCCCTCTTTCTTCCTCTCTTTCTCTCTCGCGTACACACATATACACGGAGCGAGGGAGAGAGAAAGACACGAAAGAGGAACCGAGGCTTGCGCGCGAGCGGAGGTGTTTTGTACGTGCGCCGCGGGCATCACAGAGAGAGAGAGCTAGGGAGAGAGACGGAGATAGGGAGACGCTACTCACGGCGCGCGCGCAAGCAAGCAAGAGAGAGCGAGTGGTGAACGGCTCTCGAAAAGTGCAGCGAGCGAACGAGACGGAGGGAGTACGCGCGCTTTGTCTGTGTGTAAGTGCGCGAGACTGTACGTGTGTGTGTGTCTGTACGCGCCTTCGCCGAGGCTCGATATCTCTCCGTCTTTCTCTCTCGGTACGTGTACACACAGGCACGTATAGAGCCGCGAGTGACTTTGTGCTTTTTGCCCCCCAGCTCTCTCTATCTCTCTTTCTCTTTGCTCCGCTCGTTGCTGCCTGTTTGTCTTTTCACGCGCTCCAAAAATTACACTGCTCCGGCTTGCTATTACTCGGACCGCGAATTAATAACCAGCCGAAGTCTACGTATATAGGCACATAAACTCGGTGGAAAGAAGGCAGCGTGTACTCGTGTCAGATCCCGGCGGCAACGTGCGCGCGCGCGTCGCGAGGAGGGGGGGGGGCGTCCGTCGTCGAAACAATGCGGATCGCGTAATTGGCCGAAATTACCCCGGCTCCCGGAGTGTGTATACCTACACAGGTATATACCAAACATCTCGCGCGCTGTAAATCTCTAAACCGCTACCCTAACCCCTCTCCCTGACCATAAACAAATCGGAAGCAGGCGAGATTCGGAAATAAATAAATCGGCGCGGGCAGAGAGGCAGCTGCACTTGTCTCCTCTCTCTAGGGGCCATCAACAGCAGAGCGGTAAGTTCGTCGTCGCAGTAGCGTATATATACACACAGACGAACCACGCACACAACGCCCAGAAAGTGAGAGAGAGAGAGAGAGAGAGCATAGTGGCAGAGAGCGGCGGCGCTGCGTCACATGGGCCAGCGCGATTGGTCGATAGAGCCTCGTGACGTCAGGCCTGGCCCGGCGCGATTGGCCGCTGCCTGGCTGCCCGGACACGTGAATCGCCGCCGGGACACGCGCGGCCAACGCTCACTCTCTCTCTCTCTCTCGCACGCTCGCTCGCGCTTTTTTTACACACAACCACGCGCCGCTGCTGCTGCTGCTGCTGCTCCTGCTGCTGCTAGTCCCAGCGGTGTTTTGCATTTATACGTGCTCTCTCTCTTTCTATCATTGACGCTGTGTGCGCGCGTGTGTCTTTATATATACAGGTTGTGCGCGAGGAAGAAGCGGAGAGGCGGCTTGGAGGTTAGTTTTCGCGAGGAGGTGAGTGCGAGTGTCTGTTTTTCACGCGCGGAGAGACGTGATTTCCTTCCCCCCCGCTCTCTCTCTCTGTGTTTTGTAAAAAGGGTGCCGCTCGCCAGAGAGTCTGGATACACGGAGAGAAGCGCAGCGCCAGATCGATCAGGTTATTTAAGCGCTCGCGCGCGTGCGGCTTTTCTCGGCTCTCTTTTTCGAAAGAGCAACCGGATCGCTCGTCCGCGAGTGCATCGATCTCCGGCTTTCCGCGGCGGCTGTCCTCGCGCGCGCGCGCAAAAGTACGACGCCGACGCCGCGCGCGCTTCAAATCGTGCGCGCGCGCGCGCGCGGGTTTCTACGTGTCTCTCTCTCTCTTTCTCGCTCGCTTCGTGTATGTATATACGTATATATACACGCGCTTTCGACGGGAACAAAGAAACGGCTGTGCGAAGTCGATTTCCCTCCCTCTTGCCTCCCTCTTGCTCGCTCGCTCCGACGTTCTCACGGATCCCTGCATATATACGTACGTGCGCGCGCGGCTCTCTCGGCCCCGATGTGTATCGGAGAGGTGCAGTGCGCGCCTTTTTCGGGGCGGCTCCTCTCCGGAGCTGGTGAAATCGGCCGAAAATTTACAGCAAAGAGAGCTGCTGTAGCTATGGTGAAGGTAGCTGCTGTGGAAAAGACAGTTTATATTGTGGGGATTTACGGAGCGGGTGACAGGAGCGTTTAGTAGTTGTGTTTTTTTTTCGGATTAGCGTGTAGTAAAATGTTTGGTGCTGCAGGTCGTTAATTTTCATGGCTTTTTAATTGCCCTGGTAATTTTGTCGTGGCCGTGCGTGCGTCGAAAGGGTAGAAAGCGCGTGGACTTATTTAATTGGAGTTTTTAAACAGAGGCAAGAAGTTTGCTTGCGAGCGCCTCGAGTTTCATTGTTGTTTAACTACTCGAGCCGCGGCTACGTTTTTGCTCGCATGGAAAACTAAGCTCGTCAAGTTTTACGTCTCGGTAGACGTGGTTATTTCTATTATTAAAACTGCCTTTACCTCTTTCGGAGCAAATCTGGAAATTTATGGTTGATTAATGTTAAGAGGTAATTAAAGAGTCTTTAACCTCATATTGTTAAACTAACTTTTGAAGTACGCTCGGAATGACAGGCCGATGATAAAAGAGTTTCGCAAGTGCATTTATTATTTCATATTTTGATACAAGTTACAGTAATAACTGATTTATCTTTATTTTTATTTCACTTTGAATACTGTTTACCAATGCAATATGCAACAATTTACTGACAACCGATCAAGAACATAAATTTTTTAATAATTTCGTCACCGCAGTGTATAGCACGTGTCAATTCATTCTCGCAAAAACAGACGCACCCTCAGCGCCGACTTTCATAGTAATCCCCCCCTCATACACACACCACGCACACTCACGCTCCCACAGCAGACGCTACTACTATACGCCCTGAATACTATCATCTGGCGTTATGACTTAGAAATATATTTTTACGGTTACTACCGAAATAAAATCCTGTTTCCTAGCCACAAAAAACAAAAATAATAATAAAATGCATTTCCTTAGTAACAAAAAATAAACCAACATTAAAAACAAAACCGTCACCCCATTCCCAAAAAACCACAATTCACCCCAACCCAACCCCCCACCCCCTTCCACCTCTCTTCACCCATCACCACTCTAAATAAAAAAGGAAAAAAAAGAGGACGACGTCGACGGGAAGGAGGCACGCGCTCTATACCTGGCAGAGCCAGAGCTCTCTAGTATACGCGCGTGTATATGCAGCGCAACACGGGGGGGCCGGAGGGGGGGCTTCACGCCGGCGCGAGCCTGACGTCAGGCTCGCGGCGCGCGCACAACACGCGGTCCTGGCGAAACGCAGATCTCGCGCGCGGCGTCGCTGGCGGCCCCGTTATCTCGCTTCCTTTCTTTGTCTCTATCTAAGCGGCAGAGAGCCGCCCGTGTTTTTCTCCCGCCGAGGATGCGTGCATTCTTCGAGATGCTTTTTTTTTATATATAGGACGCGGGCTGCTTGATTTATGGGATGATGATACGAGTGTGGGGTCGTGCTCTAGTTTTTGCGATGTTGGTTTTGTTTCAAGCGGAGATGAGGATTGTACTTTTTGGAGTTTTTTTTCGGTGGCCGGATACTTGTGGTTTCGGGGGTTCCCCTTGGTATGTTTGCACTTGGCGCGCCCTTCGTTCATCCTCTTGATGTCCGGTGTATCAGATGCGTAAGATATTTGCGTATATACGCTGGGAAGAGTATACGCGCAGTGAGTTTCACAATAGTGTGCAAAGGCGAGACAAGCTTCAGCGCGTTTCGAAATGGCATGTTTGCTTTGAAATTATAAATACTTGCTTTATTTTTTTCAAATCAATGAGCACCTGTCGGAGCTGTAATTCAGTTGGGTTCTTTAATCAATGTAATCCGGAGTCGGGCATGTGGAGCTTGTTTACTTTAAAGTAATTTAAACTATAGGCTATAAAAAGTAAGGGAGTGTTTTTTTTTTAATTCGTTTGAATAAAATTATCTCAACTTTAGACCGACACGCGTAATGCAAAAATTTTATTCTCTGAAAATTTCGGCCTGGCTTGCACCAGCTCACAAGGGCCATATGGAGACGAGATTTGACAGTGCATACATATACGAAATCCCTGACGTCCGCATTTCGTCGGGACTTGAAAGGATTCCCACAGGTATTCCGGATGAGCCACCGGATATGTTTATACAAGCAGATGTGGACGCATGCGTTTTAACATTATTATTATCATCCACCTGCGACAATTAAAAGTCGAGCTCAGCTCTCCCAAGAACAATAGCCCCCCGAAGTAACAATCGCTAAAATGAAATTCCATCACACTTCAAAAAAACTAAATTTCAAATCAAGGATGCCTTATCAAGATCCACATCGATGATTCACAAAGCCGAACTTTCCGAGATGATAAACTCGGCTCCTCCCCCACTCCAATAGGCGCATCAAACTAACAAAAAGCAATTACGCTGAACGCGCAGAAGCCGCTCTATCATCATCATCAAAAATTCATTCTCGAGAAATTCGAGGCTACACGGCTATTGCTCCGTGCCCCTTCGTCGCGTGCAACAGCCATGTAGGCTTCACGTGCATGCAGAGCCGCGTTGCGCGCGCGCACACACACAGACTTATGTATATGTATATACATACGCCTCTAGTGTCCCCACCCCGCCTAGAAAATCGCGCGCGCATGATGCACGAGATATAGCTCTCGCAGCGGCGCGTAGTTTCCATCCCCACCCACGCGTTACTAGCCGCGGCCACAGCCCGCGAGGAGAGCATCCTTGCATCCGCTCGTCGACCTGCCGTCTCGCTTTGACTATGTGGCTATGTGTATATATAAGCGCGGCGTCGCGGTTTTTTTTTTCTTTTTTATTGACGTGCTTGAAGAAAGTCGCGAGGGAAAATCAAACGGGGTAAGATTTCTCTTTGGGATTTGGGATAGTGGGATGGATGTGTTTTAGTGCGAGGTGTTCTTTGTTTGGGTTGTAGGTATGGATAAGGAAATTTGAAGGGAGATTTGGAATGTTTAAGAAGGTTGTTTGGTTGCGGTGAAGGTGGAAATTTGTTGCTGAGTAATTGAGAGGTATACAATTTGGGTGATGAATATTCATATCAAAAAGGATAAAAAAGTAATTGAAAATAGTCCTCGCGGCTGTTCGTTTAAAGTGCCATACTCAATTTTTATCGACCAAGCTATTTTTGGACTACTAAAAAAAAAATATATTGCTGCGTATGCAAATCTATTGTTGCCCTCCGTAACGTTGCACTCTATCTCTATACAAAATTGTAAGTCTATATATTCCGTTAATTCTAAGATTAGTATTTGAGCAAAATTTTTCAATTGCCTCATACATCTAAAAATGTTGTTAACGTTTAAAAAATTTCATCAAAATGCCACTCTTAGACATACCAGAATATCGACAACGTACTTATTTTAACAGTCAAAAATAGCTCCTTCGAAAAAAAAATCGAGAATGAGATCCCCTTACCGCGCGTTATGAAACCTTTTATCTTTTTTTTTACTTTATACAGCTCGGTAATAATTAGCCGCCAAGTGTAACGCTAATGAATCCCTCGCAGATTACTCAATACTGACGCACGCTTTTTATAAGCCCCGGCAAAATAAGCGCATAAATCAATCAATCCCTCTTCATCCTCTCTCTGTTTTTTCTTCCCCGCTCTTCTTTGGCTTTCACGTGCTCGCTCTTTTTTTCTTCGCCGATTTTTTCCCTATCTTTTTCTCTTTCGCCACTCTCCCTCGCGAGATGTGGAATGAAAAAAACTGTGTATCAAATGGGACGAGCGCAAACTTTGTATTGAATGTTTACTCGCTCTTTTTTTTTCCCAAGCATCACGCGAATGCAATTATCGAATTCTTTATGCATACACGGAACGTTATTTCGATCGTGCGGTTTGTTTACGTGGGTAAATCGAGGCGTTTTAATTATTTAAAGAGAAGCCTTTCGATTTTGATTTATTGGGAAAATCAATTTGATAGCAGTATTTCTTGTCGGCTAAATAAAACGCTAAAATAAATGAAAAATGATAAAGTCAATATTAACTATGTTAATAGCTGGATTGACGCTTGATTTTGATCCCTCGGAGAATCAAACAGTCGGCCTTTAAAAAGCGCCAAACGGAATTAATAATAAAATTACACACTCGCTAGCGCAAACGTCAATCATAACCCCTGCACTAGAAATTTATTAAACGAACCCAACCGTGCGCAATAAAATTCAAAACTACCTCGCCACCGCCTCCCGGCATTAACCACTTGGACAAACCGCCGAAAGGAAAGAACCCCGTCATTATATCCCCATCCCACTCGGCCCAAAAAACAATCAAAAAATCCCAAATGCATCATCTCCTCCACAACAGACACCTCTTCCACCTAAACCCGTACACATCTCCGCACTACGAGCCCTATATATATATATATATATATTTGAGCGTCTCCCTTGCTCCCTCTCCTCTCTCCAGAGAGGCACTTCAGCCCCGGCGCGCAGAGTGGGGGGACTGCCCGGTGCATATCCCTCCGCGCTACGAGCACGCGCGCGCGCCTGCAGTCTTCTCTCGTTTCCACGTGGAACTCGTTCCCCCCCTCTCCACGCCCCCACGACCAGCAGCGTGCAGTGCCCTTGTGCGCTATTCCCGCTCCGGCCGGCGCGCGCGCGCACACGGATACACACGTATAATACACATATGCGATTCCCCTCGCTGCTGCTGCTGCGCGCTGCTGTTTCGCATCCGAACTTTTCATTGATTATTCGGGGGAGCGTGTAGCTTCGGCGGCCATTGGGTAGCTTTTCCGCTGGGCTTTTTTGGGATGAGGAAGGGGGGTGGGGGTGGGTTTTGGTGAGTGGTGAGAAGTGGGCTGGATGGGTGTTGTTTTTGTTTTATTAAGATGGTGGGTAGGCGTTGGTTTTTATATAGGGATTTTTTTCGAAAGAAACAATTAGAATTTAATGTTTTTGTCGTTTGATGAAACATTACGAAAGGGCATATTCTGGTAAATAATAATCTGGTTCTGTCTAGTTTCCTATCTTATTCGCATAATGCGCTAGACTTTTGGATCTGGTTACAACTTGAATCATTTCCTACCAGCGTAGTTTTGAACATACCTCTGGAGCTGGAAGTTTAAACTGAATGGAAATTTCTGAATTGAAACAGTAATTAGTTTTAAAATCTTGTTGTAAATTTATATAACTGTCTTAAATGAGAAATTCTAAATCGTCAAGGTTTAATATTCTGTTACACATTTTTGGATTTATTGTTCAATTCTTACGATATAAAGTGAAAGTGTTACTACTTCGCAAAAGACGCTTGACATGACTTCGAGAATTCAAGGCTATCCCAAAATTACACATAAACTTGTTTTTGAGTCTCATTAAATGGAAAAAAAGTATTTCAGTCATTAAATGAGTATATTTCATGTATCCTTCTTTAAAAGTTGTTTACTTTGTATATCAAGAAGTTAATTCTGATTTTAAGTAACGTATTATCGGCTTCTTTTTTATTTATTAATGTAATTATTATGAACGAACCGAGATTGTACTAAAAATAAAAACAGTGTTAATTCAAGTATAAATAGAACATTTGAACATATTCGTATAAAGTTATTAAAATCTTACATATTTCTTTTTTAATTTTTATACAATTTTTTCCTTTTTCATCTCCGATCACCGCAACCTTACGCAGATAAAGCAATCATTACAAATTAACAGCCAAAAGAAAAACAAAGCAGCAACAAAAATTTTTTGTCAATTTCAAAACCATCGCTGTACAGTTTTTTTCCCGCATTCACACACCGAACAGGCCTAAGGCAGAGCGGGCTCTGCGAATTAAAGGCCTTCGTATATCTCCTTTGAATCAGCCAAGGCCGCGAGAGAGCGAAGGTGTCGCAGCCGTGCGCGCATATAAAGCTGCTCCCTCGGATTAATCGGAAGCGCGTTCGAGAAAAGGAACGATCGCACCGATAGATAAATTCGCCAATTGGCCTTTAATGAGATACAGACGCGCTGCCTCGTACTGGCGTACAGAAAGCGGCTTTTATATAAAAATCGAGCCGAGACCTCGCGCGCTCCGTACTTTCATCGATCTTTTTTTTTATTTTTCTCGTTTGTCTTGTCTCTCCTTCTTTCGATCGGTCAGCTTGGCTGTGAGGGGAGACGAAAGCGAAAGGAACGAATGCGATATGGGGATGTTATAATAACAAACGTATTCAGTAGCGAGTGAAAATTTGAATTAATAGTGTATTTTCTTGGAAATTTCAAGTTGAAACTTTTAAAGCTGAAAGTTTGATATGATAACTATCAAAAAAGTTTTTCAAAAGAATATAGTTAAGCAAGCTCCTCCAGTGAAAGCTCCGAGCACGTAGAGTAACAAATTGAAAAACTTTTTCTAGCCATGAATAAAACGTAGAATTACTAAGAGCGTTTAGAAACCACTCGAAGAAAAATCCCTTTTACGCCTCATTCAATAATCATTTCAGCACACTGTCACGCACTTTTTTTTTATACTCGAGCATTAGACACTTCGAGCATTGTAATTTCAAAGCAACCCTGACCTTGTCTAATTTAGCATTCAATAAAAATTACTCTCCCAACTGTACCCACCAGAGAAATAAAACGATCCAGAAGCAGAGAGCTCTACAGCTTTTTTTTCCTTTTTACATCTGCCTGTCGCCTTTGTCCTGCTCCATCTCTCTCGTGCGCGACGTCTGTATCTTTTATTACTCTGCGCTACGTATCCATAATGAGCGGCTCGGTATCGTGAATTTCAAATGCCCTCATAGATGTGAAGCGAGCTTTTCTCTCCTAGTCCCGGAGCCGAGCGCGCTTTGAAATTTATATACGAGAATGTATTTTGCATGATGTGTGTGGCTGGAAGCATTGGCCGTTTTAGCGTGAATTCTGGGGCTATCGGCGCAATGCGCGTTGTAATTATGTAAGAGATTGTTGTTTGATTGGGCGGTGTCTTTGATGTTTGTAATTGAAACCTATTGAGAGCAATATATTGGGTATTTGAACTGATACTGCTGTAATTGTGGAGCACTCGATTTACTGTGATTATGATTACGAGTATCGGCATTTTCGATTATAATGCCGATATTTTGCAAATGATTTTGTGAATGTGAAAATCGTGTAAATTTTGATGGCGATAATGTAAGGCAGAATTGTTTTTTTTTCGAAAAAATGTAATCTTTTGATAAGCATTTTGATTTGGTTATATAAAAAGCCAGTGGCTGAATTTCATTTGAAAACTTTTAACACGTACTTTTGCAGTTTAAAAATTAATCTGAAATTCGTAATTTAAACGGATGTAGATTGATATGGCGATAAAAGTTCAACGCAAAGTTAGTTTTCCACAATGCTGGATATAAAAACGGAAAATTTGAAATTTAAATGCAGCTCTATCTCTGGGTTTTGCTGATTTTTCGCATAGCGGATATGATGCCACATATAGAGATCAAACATTTATCATTTCATTCCAAGCGAAAATGTAAAGAGCCGTTTTTTACTGTCGCTGTGCAAATTTATTGTTCGCATTCTGAAATCTGCGCTAACTGCTACAGCAGACGACTATCCCTTGTAAAAAAGAAACAAAAAATCCCGAAAAATATGTTAACCCAAATTCGGCAATAAAAATAAAACTAACGATCACCACCTGTCTGATTGCAGATATCCGTGGAAGCCAGACTGGGCGGTAGGCGGCGGTGGCGGAGGCGGAGGAGGTCGTCGACGCCGGTCGCAGCCACCACCACCGAAGCTGCCGCTGGGCGCCTATTGTAGGAGTAGGAGGAGGATCGCGCAGCTGGGCCTGGGGCCGACAACGGCGACGGCCGCGTCCAGGCAGGCGTCAAGCAGGCGAGGCCCTGCTCCGCGGCTGGCGGTCAGGCAGCCGTGTGTCCAGCCGTCGTCGTCGTGAGTCCACACGCGGAGACGAGAGCCGAGGCGGCGGCGGCTTCGGCCAGCCAGCGCCGCGGCGGCTACTGTCCGGTCGACCTGGGGTTAATGGTGACACCTGGACATCGTCTACATGGAATTTTGGTCATTTTTGGTTATTTTGATTAGTATCTGGTGCGCTTTCTCGCAGATAGTGTCACGTCGACCTGGGGGATAATCCTGAAACCTGGACATCGTCTACAGGGATTTTTTGTAATTTTCGGTTATTTTGATCATTTCCTGGTGCTCTTCCTCGTAGATG